>JAEKDQ010000173.1:0-15089 GCA_026937815.1 Etheostoma perlongum | reverse complement strand
GTTGACAAGCCAACCAACAGAAAATTGAGATAAAATCCCTGGTCCCTCTCCGTCTCTTTTTTGTGGTTTTGTGGCAGTCCACAGAGCGATCACGGCTTACAATTTCACTGTTGTGAGCAAATCTGATCATGGAAATTCTGACTTTCTCACAAGTGACTGCAAGCTCTGAGATTTTCAAAATCTTATGTCTCCAAGGAATGCTACAACGGTGAATCACTTTCCGCACCAATTTTGCAAAAAAAAAACCCTATTAAATTACACCTCTAAATGCAATTTCATCCTGTAAGACAAGGCAATTTGCCCAGACTAATCTTCTGTGTGTAAATGTATGTGTGTCAAGCAGAAAGACAGAAGCTGCGTTTCTCTTTTTTACAGTGCTGCACTCTTTTCATTTCTGACTACTCTATGTGCACGTGTTGGAGCGGTTCATACTGTATCTCATCTTTTACACGTTTGCCCATGGGACAGCCCAGAACAAATGCAAAGTGACATCTGAGAGAATGTCTACATACAGCTGGTTTGGTCCAACCTCCCTATGTTATCACAAAGGTGATGGCAGAAAGAAACTAGAACAGAATAAAGTCAGAAGTAAGATCTATTCAAGCTTATTCTAATCACAGGCATGATCATGTGTGAAATTATCAACATTGTTCAGTCCAGTTTTTTTTCTCTGGGCCTAGCTGTCACACCAGCAGAAGGGAGGGCCTGAAACCTGCAACATGTTCTATACACCTAATAACAAAACAGGTTATTTGTCATTGCCTCCCATATGATTGATTTCTGATCAAGCACCTCTATGACAAAGACTTGGTAAGCTTTAAGCAACTACAACTACAGTACTTGACTAAGATTAGAAGAAGGTTACTGTCATGGTTAGGCTAGGAAAAGGTTTGAAAAGGGTTAAAAGGTAACAATATTGTGAGGGGAGATTATGGAGCACTTTTACAAATTAAACAGACTTACATCTTTGATCTATCAGACAACAGTCATTTGCATGGCAACGAGAAGTCCTCACATGGATAATGTAAACATAGATTGTTTTAAAGTATCTTAAAACTTGGTTTCAAATCTTGAGTATTTCTCTTTAATTCTCGACTAAAATGCAACCCAACAACGGTCACTACATTTTAATTTAAATATTGCTAAATCCTGACCAGACGTACATCACATGGCCCTTTTCTCAAAAGAGCTCAAACACTTCAAACCACTTATAAGAACAAAAACAAGAGTCTTTGATGAGAAATAACCAAAGCAAAATGCTCATAGCAAGAACAAGTACAAACAAATCGATTTAACACTGCAGTGTTGGGATAAACAAGTCCTTCCTCCAAGTTAAACAACACATATGTTGTTGTTCTATACCCTTCAGAACATACACATTTTCTGATCTGGTTATTTTTTAAATTTCTGGTTAGGTTTAGGCACAACAATATCTTGGTTAGGGAAAGCTTTGTTAAGGATAGGGGACCTTTGCCGTCTTGGTTACAATAATAATTCATTAGTTACAGTAAGGAACGATCATGACATCACAGTGCTTACTGTCAGTAGGAAACAGGCAATCCACCCTAATCTCCTCCCTCTGTGGCCTTTATGGCTCCATAGTTACATCACACTACTTCCTACTTTGCTCCACACGGATATGAACTATAATTACTACAGCCCCACAAGGACTTTTTCACTTGAACCTGAGTTTCCGTTATCCGGGACCGAGGACCGAAATTCTAGAGCTCTTTCCCAATTCCAAGTTTGTGGATCCCCAATTCCTCTCCTCAAGTCTTAGTCCTGCACACAGGAGATCCGAGCTAAGGAGTCGAGGAAGAGCTTTGAGGAGAGAGGAGTCGAGGCAACAGACATTTAACAAACACAAGACATCTCTGCCTCGGTGCCGTCGTTAAAAGCCACGTCAATTAAATATGACGAGTAGCACCACTGCATCAGCTGTCTATTGTTCTGTCATACGCTGCAAATTATGATCTCTGTGAGAGGAGCACAACCGTGTTCATGACATCTTCTATATGTTAACTTAGAGTTCAATTCACAATGTGGCAAAATGTGCTAAGAATGTATGGAGGTCATACATTTTTTTTTATATGTTGTATTTAATACATACACACAGGCCTATATGTTTATAATAGCCTACAGTGCATACAGTATGGCTATAGTCTTTAAAGGCTCTTTTAGTGTAAAACATGTTTATATGAAAAGAACTATACCAACATAAAAGCTAGGCTTATATTATATACACACAAACGTACTCTATCTATTATTAATGTGTAGATCGGCTCTTTATCCAAATATGCCTGTAAGCTTAACATCTTCCACCTTCCACCCACCTGAATGTATAATTTTCTCCGATTTAGAGACCCGCGTGGACGTTTAACTGGCCCTCGGCAGTCCCTGCAGGACCTTTTAAATGATGTAGGCTGTTGTATTTATGTATGAGTGTTTTCTATAACGATTTAGTTTACTTGATTGATGATTAGAGATGCTGCTTATAAAAATTTCTGTGCGCGCAGAATGTCACTGCAGCTGATATTTAAGCAGTAAAACTAACTATAGTTATGAACAGAACAGAGGAAACAGAACTAGACCTTTAGATTCTGAAATAATCCTAATAAAGTTGCTGCTGTTTTTCAAGCGTCTCTTAGACTAACTTACAAATGAAGCTGTCTGTCCGACTGCAGCTCTGCTCTGTTAACATTTTAGAATACGTTAATAATATTTTCCTCATTGTGTATTATTTCACCCAACCACAATTAATTTGAATGTTAATTTGTTTGATCTGACCGGCCCAATCCGTAACGTTAGATTAACCACCGAGCTGCAGATATTATCGCTCTTTCCCTCTTCCCTTTTCTTTATTTCTCTCTGCCCTTTATCACTCTCTCTCCCCTTTTCTCTCTCTCTCTCTCTCTCTCTCTCTCTCTCCTACGTTCGCTCTGTCACATCGCTTAACATGCTGCTGATGAAAAGTCTTCTGCGAGGCTACATCAGTGTATCCTCGATTATAACTCCTCCGAGGAGTCTCCTCGATGCTCAATCCTCACTCCTCGATGTACAATTTTGCAGTTGGGACGTCCTTCAGCATGGCGCACTGAGAATGATTTTCGGGTCACAAGCACAAATTAAGGAGTTGGGAAAAGTCCTAATAGTCTCCGATGAGAAAGATAATAATTCCCTTTGCACAATTTGAATTGTGTTAAAATAGGCTACAGTAATTTCATATATTTTTCTTTCTATTAAAAAAATTATCAAGCATGTTTGTTTTCATAAAAAAAAGACTGTAGACATGTTGCATTCTCACTACCATAGGTTTACAAACTACAAACGGTGACATGCAAGTGGGAAAGTCAAAGCCCAAGCCATGGTACAACAGGGAAATATTGCAAATTGCTTTATAAAACCAAGCCGCGGCCGGTCTAACGTGAATCAAGCCAAGAAATTGCCAGCGAGGACAAGTTAGCACCAGCTACAGCCCCTCTCATTTATGCCACAAACGCACATCGAGATGCCATCCCTATGATGACAGCTCTTCGTGATTACTGACTTTCTCAACACCCTGCAAGGTTCTTATTGCAATTACGGAGAAATCTATGCAGAGTGTATCAAACTGGCCAAGGTAGCATGCATAATTCCTGTCTCAGTGTGCCTTGACCAGTAAAAATTAAACCTTTCAAGTCACATGACCAGTACAATTTTTTTCTAGCAGAAACACTCACTGACTTGTATGTGCGCGTTTGCTGAAATGCCTGATACTCTCGTATTTCTTGTGAGAGCTGCCTTTTTTAGATACAGTGATTTGTGATTAAAATAGCATGACATTTTTTCTAGTTCTTTCACTTGTCTATGCCAGTAAACTGAATTTCTTTTAGTTAAACAAAACGAGACATTGGAGGACACCATGTTGGGCTTTGGAAAACAGTGATTGACATTTCTCACCATGTGACATTTTACAGACCACACAATCGATTCATCAAGAAAATGATCGACGGGTTAATCAACAATGAACATAATCGTTAGTTGCAGCCCTGTAATCAATTTTTGATTTTGCTGTCAAACCTTGATAAAAGATTCACCTCAAACAAATGTGCTCTTGCCTCTTGTGCCTCTTGTGTCTGTGTTATTTGGGAATGAAGGACTCAAAGCCAGTGTAGCAAATAAGAGCTGGTTGTAAAGAAAATCAAAACAAACTTGAGTACCTTCTTTTTTCATTGTTGTTTTCATTCATGTTCATTGTTCATTTCATTCATCTTATATTCGGCTTTCCTCTCTTTTTCTATTCTTTGTCCAGCCTCTTCCCTCATTGATTTAGACAGACTGACCATTTAGCATGAAAGTTTTGCATAAATGTCTATACATTAAGTTTCACCTGGTAAATTAGGCAAAAATTAACAATACTTTAGTGACTGCTGACAGGTATGTCTTTCAAATGAGTCATATAAAAGCTCAAGCTCTTGAAAGTGACTTTGACTGGCCTGACTTTGTTAACCACATTGAAAGCTGTCATAGTACAGTCAAAGAAAGAAGTCAAATTTTCTGAGAAAATGCTCCAGGTAGGAACTTTGGGCAGACGTCTGAGTATAAATGAAATGAAATAAGAAACATAAGAAGAAAGGGAGCACATCTCTGCTCTGTGCTGAGAGAGTGATGGTGTCAGAAGTTATCAGTGAGGAGATATAAGTGGAGTTGAGTTCAAGCATCCATTGTCAAGTATCTTGTGGTCTTCTGCTGAGTCTAAAAAACATTTGTCATCTGATTTGACTGTTAACAGTATTTTCCGTGCTTGAAAATACACAGAATATGCTGAGTTTACTTCAACACCTACAGGGTTCTAAGACATTATTATTGGATAAAAAGCATCATACATATTGTAGTTGAGTTGTATTTCTTTTTAGTAACACATCAGTTCACACATAAGAACCTTGCTCTTCTTGCAATATCTGCATTTGATTTTGTTAGATGCTCATTGATATAAACATTTGTGCCCTTTAATTTACGGCCCTGCTTGAGCAAGTCAATTTTCTGCTTTCTGTTAGGAAAGCGGACAATAGCAACGTGCTTGTCTTTCTAATTCCTTGTTGGGATAATGTGGCATGCCTCAATATTATGTCTGCTTATAGAGGTATTTTTGTCATGAAGGAAGGCTGTTACCTGAGCCTCAGTTGAATCATCCTGGTCAGCGCTCCCCTCCTCTTGCACTTCCCCATTCCGAGCATGAGCGTTAAACCTTAGCTTGATCTTCAATCCAGTTATGAGGACATCATTCATTTGACTTTAGTGTTCTTCTTAAGTTCTGTGATTTTATTCATGAGGTTTAGTACGCTTTTGTTTTGCTATGGTCGCCAATTCCTCACCTATTATATTCATGGCTGCTTTTTGCTCCTCTATGTTTTTTTTTTTAATTTCTATGTGGCCATCTTGCTACCATAAACCTAGTTGGAACAGCAAGCTGCTTAGGCATGGAGGTATTTGGCTTCTCCTGGGCCTGGTGGTTGCTGGCTGCTCCTAGGCATGGTGGTAGCTGGCTCCTTCTGAGCCTGGTGGTAGTTGGCTGCTTTTGCAATAAATCACTTTAACCATCTCTGTGTTCTCTTTTTGGTGTAAATGCCAAGCGTTATGTTTGGAGGACACCAGGCACCGGTCATTATCTAGACAATACCATCCCTACAGTGAAGCATGGTGGTTGCAGCATCTTGCTGTGGGGATGTTTTTCAGCAGAAGGAGCTGGGAGACTAGTCAGGATTGAGGGAAAGATGCAGCAATGTACTGAGACATCCTGGAAGAAAACCTGTTCCAGAGCGATGGTTCATCTTTCAACAGGACAACAACCCTAAGCACACATTCAAGATATTGAAGGAGTGGCTTCAGGACAACTCTGTGAATGTCTTAGAGAGGCCCAGCCAGAGCCTAGACTTGAATACCATTGAAAATCTCTGAAGGGATCTAAAAATGGCTGTGCACCGACGCTCCCCATCCATCCTGATGGAGCTCGAGAGTTTCTGTAAAGAGTAATGGGCAAAAATGGCCAAAGATAGGTTTGCAAAGCTTGTGGCTTCATATTCCAAAAGACTTGAGGATATTGAAAAAGGCTGTGAATACTTTAGTACATTTTATTATACTTTTTTTATTTCTAATAAACTTGCAAACAATTAAAAAAATCTTTTTTCATTTTGTCATTACCCCAAAATATTTTGTGTAGAACTTTGAGGGAAAAAATGAATTGTATCCATTTTGTAATAAGGCTGTAACATAACGAAATGTGGGAAAAGTGAAGCGCTGTGACTACATTCCGTATGCACTGTACATTAATTGAAAGTCCTTCTGATTAATAATACCCCTACATTATGATTGGGGTAAAACTCAAGTAAAATGTTTAACTATCTTTCACATTCAACCGTATCTTGGGGTTGGGGTCAGACCATCAGTCTGTGGACTGGTGCTGGGCACACTGGAAGGACATACCATGATTTGCCAAAAAAAGCTGAATAACACAGTGGAACTTTGTCTGTCTGTGCTTTATCTTGCAGTTGAGGCCAAAATTATTAGCCCCTCTTATGAAATTATACACACAACTCCACAGCACCAGGCTCTTACCACCATGTTTAACTGTGGGAACTATGTTCTTAAGGTTGAAGGCCTCTCCCTTTCTTTGCCAAACATAAGCAACATCCATGTGCCCAAACAGGTCCAGTTTAGTCTCATCCGACCAAAGCACAGACTTCCAAAACTCATGTTTACCTTTCAAATGTCCTGCACTCATGGAACCATTGTATATCCTACACTTACTGCTATTGCACTTCTGGTTAGACCCAAACTGCATTTTGTTGCCTTGTACTTGTACCTGTGTAATGACAATAAAGTAGAATCTAATCTAATCTAATCTAATCAAATGTTCACGGGCAAACCTCAGTCTGACTGTGACGTGCCGCTCTTTGAGTAAAGGGGTTCTTCTGGGACGATGGCCCTAAAGGCCACCACGATGAAGAGCCCTCACAACTGCGTTCCTTGAAACATCAACTCCAGAAGAGGCCAGATCAGCAACAATCATCTTGGCAGATGTCCGGGGCTTCTTGCTGACATCTTTGACTAGTTTCCTCTCCAGAGTTCTTGAAATCTTGTGCTTACGACCACGACCAGGTTTGTTTCTTATAGAATTTGTCTCCTTGTACTTGGCAATGAGGAAACGTACAGTGGTTCTAGACACTGTAAAATGCTTGGAAATGGCAATATAGTCTTCCCCCTTATCATGAGCCTCCACTATCTTCTTTCTGAGCTCAAGACTGAGTTCCTTAGTCTTTGGCATGGTGAGTAAAAGTAGTCTCTATTCCTATTCCTTGGAGTCCTTTTATGCTGATTAGATGCACAGGTGTTGTTTGAAAGCTGATTCACATGGGGGCTACTATTGTTGACCACCCCATTTTTCACTACATGTGATATAAACCAAGCCTAAAAATGTATTTTATATTCCAAAATGATCCAAAAGCTACTAAATAGCATTGGTGAATGTTTGCTTATATCAAGTTTAATCAATGCTACAAACAATGGGAAGAATTTTAGGAAAAATGTTCCATAATTCCTGGGGGGCTAATCATTTTTGTCTCATTAGCAGGTCATTATTCAATCATCAACCAATTAGTAGGCAGTGATCTGCATGTGCAGAGCTAATTGTGTTTTGACTCCCTGGGTAACATGAGTAAAGATACATTTTACAAAGGATGTAGGAGAAATAAAAAGCCTAACAACCCCCCAACTGGCTGCAAAGGGTTGGGGACCCCTGCCCACACACAGCATTTATTTAATATCTCATGATTTACAAGTATTTGAGAAAATACATCCTGACAACCGATTTCAGACAGTTTACACCTGACAGTTGTTTGACCAAAACTGAAATTTCATATTGTTTTTTATTGTAAATCAACACTGTTTACATACTGTAGTATATAGTATTGACAGTAGAAGAAGATCAAAATAATATTAGTGCTCTAACATCTGTATCTGACCATCGGTCAGACCTCTAAACGCCACTGCCTTAAGACTTCAAGCTCAAAGGTCTTCAAACCAACATCTAAATGCTGTCCTAATTTGTGAGATGGAAACCAGATTTATTGCACACTTTTGGTTATTTTGAAGGGCAGTTAAACAAGCAATATTCTCTCTGCGCTGTTTATTGTTCCTTTATTGTCAATCAATGTGACAAGGGGAGATGGTCTTTTAAAGCATGACCCTCCTCCAGATAGCAATTCCAATACTTCAGTGATGAAAACAATGTACATGACATGTAAGTGTATGTGTGTGTATGTGTGTGTGTGTGTGTGTGTGTGTGTGTGTGTGTGTGTGTGTGTGTGTGTGTGTGTGTGTGTGTGTGTGTGTGTGTGTGTGTGTGTGTATGTGTGTGTGTGTGTGTGTGTGTGTGTGTGTGTGTGTGGGTGTGGGTGTGTGTGTGTGTGTGTGTGTGTGCGTGTGTGTGTGTGTGTGTATGTGTGTGTGTGTGTGTGTGTGTGTGTGTGTGTGTGTGTGTGTATGTGTGTGTGTGTTTTGTGTCTGTGTGTGTGTGTGTGTGTGTGGGGTGTGGGTGGGTGTATTAATGAATTAGCTCTCAACCGCAACCTATCCTCAACCTTTTCTTAAAAAGGGACACAAATCACTGACCTGTACATTCCATTGTGAACTGAGGGCCTTTATGACAGACAAGCTAAAAGCTTCTATTTCCAGACTTTGCTCAATATTCTACATCGTGTCATCATTGTGTCATTGTATGCATCTGTGCATTATAGAACATTTTGAACCATTGAGCCAATATTCCTCAAATGAATCCTCAGCACCCACATCAAAATGATTATTTCTAAACAAACCATGTTTAATCGACTGCATGCCTCCGCAGCACTCTCCATCTGGAGGATGCTGTGTGACAGCTTCCATTAAATTACAAATATCAATCTGTCACAGTGGGAGCTCAGTTGCCGGTGGCCTCATGGGGGTCTACGTCAAAGCAACCAGCCTTCAAAACAAAGCCATCATAACGCTGCGCTTATTATATGCTTTGTTATGAGACAACCCACATTCACCACCTGATCACAGTTCAACTGAAAGGACCAAATAACTGGATAGCAAGGGCTTGTGGCTTCTGATAACTAAAAGATGGTAACAGCTAAACTGAGCTGGATTCTGTAAGGAAGCCCAGTCCCAGGCCCAGTGTGTGGCCATGGGGCAGCTCTGTGGCTCCACCCCTCTCTCCCTCCATGGCAGGGGCCGACAGACGCCAGCACCAAGGGCTCCCAATCTGCTGTGTGATCAGTGGTACTCTCCCTTAGCGCGCGTTTCTCTCTCCTCATCACCGGCTGTCTACCCGCGGCAACACAACCACTTACACTCCATCCACCCACTTATTGATACACTTCACCGCAGGGTCGCCTTCGGTGCTCCTTGGGAAAGCAATGGGTCTGCAGGGCGGCCTAATTCAATCAACGTTAGGGAAACACACACAGATCATTCATCACCAGCACAGGATCAGTCCAGGAACACACTCTACCGGCTTTTTTTTAATATACATCTAGTATATTAAAAAACCATTAACACACAACCAGATTGCCTTGCTGTGGTCCCACTGATACCTAATACCTGATACCCACATAATATGGGTTATCATACAGTTATCATGTACAGATATTAAAATATGCACTGGATTGTGAAAATACATAGATATTGAGCAAAAGTAATCGCAGAAAAACAATGCAGTCAACTATTAGCCACACATTAGACATCATGGCTCTCCCAGGGTTAATTTGATTTCCACTTGGGCCTTCAACTGTGTACACAGCAGGCATGATGTGCGCCTTGTGCATTATAACAAGCACAATTGGGCCTTTAACCCTGTGGAATCGAAATAGAAACTGCAGCAAGAGAATGGAACATTCTCAACATTAGCAATACCGACAAAATTTTAATGTTCTGTTTCTTATTTTAGTTTACTGTAGCATGTTTTGTACATTTTACACAAAATAAAATATTTTTTTTAATTATATAATTGTATTCTGGGATTGCATTTGCATTTATTCCTAGCATGAAAGACTGAGAAGAGGTAGTACTTTCTCTAGTGTTAATAAGCTTCATTTTCACAAAAACAATTGTTGAATGGCCAAGCCAAGCACCAGTTCATGATGATCAGCTAATGGATTTTAATATCACTCAGTGCACAGGATGATGCCATTTAAAGTAAACACTGTAATGCAAGGCCAAAACTGAAAAAAGCATAGGGTACAGGATATACAGCAGTGCAGCAATGGGACTTAATGTGTTAATTAAAATGGGTAATACGTATAAAGTATAATGTACACAGTGGTGCAATGAATGCCATTATCAGACAAATATGACAAGAACTCAGTCGGCCTGAAATCTCAAAGTCCTTTCCAAATGTATTTTAAATGGTAAGAGCTCATTACAGAGACTCAATGCTTTCTTAAATCTCACATTGGCATACCAGATGCGGTTCTGCGGTTGCTCAAATATTTAAACATAAATTGTAAGTGAAGCCAAAGAGAGTTAGTGCAGCCAGCCACTGAGCATTTTAACTTACAAAATCAGCCCAGAGTTGAACAAAGGAGCTGCCTGTTCCAGCACCACGGACAGTTCCTGTCATCTTCCCTATGTGGAGGCGCTGCTGGCAGCAGCCATGCCTGCCTGTTTTATCTGCTGCACTTTGTAACATCAGACAGAAGTGACTTTAGGAATTCATTAATGCAAGGCCCCGTGCTCATAAGAATTACACCGAAGATCGAGAGTGACACACAGACATATTCTTTCATGACTTTCTATCGTTTAACAATGTGAATTGGAGATGTGGCTCACCTCCAACTGGCCTCTGGCACGTCCTCTCTGCCAGCACAAAAACAGTCTCTCGTGTGTGATTGTTGTGTGTGTGTGTGTGTGTGTGTGTGAGAGAGAGAGAGAGAGATTGTGTGTGTGTGTGTGTGTGTGTGTGTGTGTGTGTGTGTGTGTGAGAGAGAGAGAGAGAGAGAGACTGTGTGTGTGTGTGTGTCTGTGCGTAAGAGAGATAATGTGTGTGTGTGCCTGTGTGTGTGTGAGATATAGAGAAAAAGGAGAGAGAGCCTACCTTGACACAAACATGCGCTCACTGACAGCACCTGTTCAAGATGAGCATAACAGCCACTAACCGACAGACCACAGACAATCTCTCTTCAAAAGAGAAAACTTGTAGCAGGGTTATGCAAACATAACAAAATAACATAACGATGACAATTCTTGAGAGTTACCACTATGGCTCAAAGTGGTCTGGCATTTCTGATCCAGCTGCACTTCCAGAGATCATTACACATCACTCAGACTTGCGTTATGCGTCGGTATTCGCGCGGTTTCACCCAAGGGAGCGCGCTGTTTGTCCTCACGGGAAACTCGTACAGTAGGTCGAAATGGCAAGCCACGTCTGTTAGAATGCACGCTGATAAAGCATAAAACTGTAAATGACCGTAATCATACCGATACGCTTTTGTCAGGGATATAATATGCCGTTTTGGCATCTCGTGTTTTTCATGTCTCAAATTTTGCTTCTGCAACTACAGTGGTGCACTAGCACATACAATCATTTCAAACTTAATTACTGGGAGTGTGTGCGTAAAACACACACACCCACAAACACAGAGAGAGAGAAAGAGAGAGAGAAAGAGAGAGAGAGATAATTAATTAATTAATGAATGATAAGTATTTTTTTGGCGCAACCATAAAAAACTTGACTCTAGGCCTATTTTATTGTCAAATCGCTGCCTCAGTACAACTAACAACCTATATCATCCATATAAAGACAGGATTGTGCGTGTAATAAGGCTTACTGGTGTACTGCCTTCAGGGAAAGCTGCCGCTTCGTTTACACCTTTATCTAAATCCTCTCCTTAGTGGGCTCCAGTGAGCCCGGAGGGGCCGGTGTGTGTGAGGCTGCACTGCAGAGGGCTCCTCCGGTATTTCCATCATAGAGAGATTCCCTCTCACAGTGCGACACATACCATAAGTCTAATTATGTATCTACTGCTTTTTTGATTGGTTTAATCGTTTTTGCAAAATTGCTGCAACAGTGGCAGATGCTCAACTTCTCCTCCTTCACTCACAGCCTTTTTAAACTGGTGAATATCACATCTCCACCACCGTTTTTTTGTTACTGCTGCATCTGTTCAACAGAAGCCAAGAGTCAATTCATTGTGGCAATAATCGAGCCAACTAAATTGAGGTCTGCGAACTTTATGAAAACATTATGAAAAACCTTGTAATATCGGCAAGCCAAGAGAAAAACTGGCCTACCTTCAACTCGATTCCAAAATGTTACGACGCCGTTAAGTCAGTCAGCGGGGAAGGCTTTGGACATCACAACTCCAGGTCAATGGAGAAAACACGTTTCCATAAAATGGGTGCAAGCCAGTGATAGTCTGTGTCTCAGTGAGGTCACCCATTCAGCCAATCGTCCGGTTTAAATCCAAAAAGAATAAGGGAGATCTTGTCTATGTCCTTTGGAGAAGTGCGCAAAGCGCTCTCCTACGCAGATGTGACTTTGCGCGCTTGAAATAAAACGGATGCTAGGCAGAAATGAAAAAAATAAATAGGCTACTACTATAACCAACACAAAAATGTATATAAAAACGAGTGGGAGCAAAACTGCCAAATTATCAACCCCCCTTCCAAAACCTGACACCTGACTTTTACGCAAATCGTGCTTAATTAGCTTACTAATCCTCTCTTGGGTGCTTCGCCATCCCAGACGCACTGGTTGGTGCGATCCCCACTCAGCAGCGCCGTGTTGGAGATGGTAAAAAGAAATGTATGGATATAATGGCCAGATCCGATGGGGGGTTTCCTCCACAGCTCCCCTCTGTAGTTGCAATGCACACGACGGGAAGGATCTCTCCCCGGTCCTAGTGCACCACACACCTTCCCCTGCTGACTCTAACACACTGCACGCTGCACCTGCACTCTGTCATTTTCATCGATTTAAACAGTGAAATGGATGAGGGGAAAATAAATTAGAGCAGACACCTATAACTCAACTCAAAGCTACAACGCTGAACAGAACGGGATGCAATAGGGTCCCTACTTGTTGGGGGGCGGGGGAATAAAAGGGGGGGGAGGTAAAAACGAGAGAGCGAGCAACGGAACAAGACAAAAATAGAAGTGAAGTTGAACCCCAACCGTATACTGCTCATGTCCCAGGCTTTATGAGAGGAGAGCTTGAAAAAAGTCTCATTCGTGTTGAATGTCCGTGCAAATCCGCCGTGCATGACAGGATGCGGTCCTATTAAATGGCATCATGCTTTTGGGATTAATACTTTTGTAGTTATAAAAAAAAAGACAGATGGAATCATGAATCATGCAGTTAGAAAGTGATCAAAAGGAGCCTGGCAAAACGTTGTTTGTGGTGTTTATGAAAGTGTCCTGGAACTTTCATTGTTGCTGTGTTGTAGAGATCAGTCCAATAGCTGCAGCTTCCAATCACTTACAGATTTCCAATAAAAGTGTGTGTTGGATCATTAAAAGACTTCCGCAAAGGCTGGTCTCGTGCATCCTTCCCCCCGCGCTCTGCAGTGCAGAAAGCATTGGAACAGCCTTCATGGTGGAGGACCGAATGATTTCAGGGGTCAATTGAGGAGTGAGGAATGATCAAACAAGAGAATTGGCATGTACCCATTGACAGGGAAACAGACTAATACAGTGGTTTGAATAAGTTTACACACCCATGCTAAAGTGAGGAATAAAAACATCTTTTGAAAATTGATAATGCCTTAATTCAAAAATTTAGAAAAATACAAACTTTTAAGGACACCCCAATTTTTTCTTTGTGAATGAATAATGTATTGTAAAAAAAAGAAATGTTCTTTCTTAAAAATACAGGGGGCATAAGTATATACACCCTATGTTAAATTCCCTTAGAGGCAGGCACATTTTTATTATTAATGGCCAGTTATTTCATGGATCAGGATACTATGCATCCTGATAAAGTTCCCTGGCCTTTGGAATTAAAATAGCCCCATATCATGTGTATATTTATGCCCCCTCTATTTTAAGGAAGAACATTTGATTAATTTACAATACATTATTCATTCACAAAGAAAATTGTGTCCTTTAAAAAGGTTGGATTTTCCTAAAAACACTTTTAAAAGGCATTAAGATCTTTTCAAAAGATGTTTTTTTTTATTCCTATTTTAATCAACTTTAGCATGGGTGTGTAACTTATTCAAGCCACTGTATACTATGTGACTTGAGAAGGGTCTATCCCTGATAAATGAATGAGGAGGGGGCAAGTGTGTGCAGGAGATTTTGTTTTTCTATGGAAGGGAAACAAACTCATCATCAAGGCGGCTGAGCCAAAAGGACCTACTCTGATATTTCTCCAAATATCTTTTTTTCTTCCTTTCAATAGTTTTCCAAAACATTTAAAAACATGTTGGCGTTATTGTTGACTTTAAAGGCCCTGCACACTACTAACGATAATCCCACAGATGTATTTAAATATGTTGGCTAATTAGACCATGTCTCAGAACTGTGTGGGGAGTGTACAGACAGGTGCAACAAAACTAACAAGGAATGTCAATCATGTTAGGGTGGGACAAGTGGCATTTAGCTTTTTTTTTTAGTATATTGAGTCCAATGACGTTTCACCAATGCCTAGTATAGCTCTGCCACTTTCTGCTGAGATAACACAACAACACACAATGCTGAATACTTGAATTAATGATTTGATATTTGCTTAGGTAATACAGAACTATACTCCTGCCTTCCTCAGGTGTGTGTAAGCGTCTTTCTGAGGCTGGTTTAGCACCTTTATATTGTTGGATAAAAAGTACTGTACAATAATAATTCATTTGGAGCATTGCATCAAAATCAAGACCCATCCAACACAAATTAATCTGAGTTAAGTTAAACAGTGTTGTTTAGTAACTTATAACTGGTAAAATAATAAAGTGCTGTAAAAAGTAGAAAATGTATACATATAAAAGAGTATCATAAAAAAGAAAATACTACTAATGTTCACGCACCTCAATTTGTATATGTGCAGTACTTGCGTAAACACTGAGTTACTTTGCACCAACAGC
>JAEKDQ010000170.1:0-36304 GCA_026937815.1 Etheostoma perlongum | reverse complement strand
AAAAGGATCCTGATGTTATGCCAGCTTCATTCCAAGACTGCGGGAGACATCACATATCCAGTGTGTGCCCCAGGTAATAACAGAACATTCTGATGTACGACTTTAAAATTAAAGACGTAAATGTAAAGCTATATTGACATATATTCAGGCTGTTAAAGGCATATTTAACTCTCCTTCAGGCCACTCTAACATGGATTCCTACTGTTAAGCCAGGTTCATTCAAACTCTGGGTTAGGCACTACATATCCATTGGGTCACTGACAGAGAAATTCGTTTTTATAAGTCCCTTATTAGACAATTCTCTGTAGTAGTGTCTTAGAATATTATACCTTGCATGCTTAAATTCATATTCATATCATAATCATAACTTTCATGCTTATCATATATTCATATCTTGCTTGACGTATATTCATGTATGCTTTATATTTTATAATCTTATATGCACATTTAACCAACTATGTTTTCCTTAAAGCACCGCCATAAAGTCTACTCTGTTGTAAATCTTTTAGATAGTCTTAGTTTCGAGGTCAGGCAGAGTGCAGGTCGCTGCACCCTGCCCTGTGTAGGCATAAACCAAACACCAGATGCTTTAGACTCAACAACTGTAAATCTTTGTGTGTGTGTGCTTCAATAAAGAGACTTTGCTTTTAGTTTCTAGTTGTAGTTCCGTGGAAGCAATGCTGGCAGGCAGGTTGCTTTTGCGGTGCTCCCCTTTTGCAAAAGTCCTTTTAACTGCACATTTTGCCGTCTGCGTCTCGTTTCTTTGCTTGACCATGGTTATTTAGTAAGATAAAGTGTCCTGAACCTGACATTTTCTGGTGCCGAAACCCGGGAGTCAACAGCTGAGGAGTCCAGGACCGCGCCCGATCAAGGCCAGATGATCTGTTAACAGCCGTCCACCTCTTCGTGGGACGGGGCCATAGGTTGGTCCGGTGCTGCCCTGCACCCTTGGTGACGACTCCACATGGTCGAAGCAGCGGACAGACACGGTGAGTGTGGCAGTTCTGAGTTTCTCATGTAAAAAGAAGTGGTGCGCAGTTTTTGCTAGCTAGAATTTGTACTTTGAAAGTGACAAATTGAGAGTGTTGTTGATTACGACCCGCTGTCTGGAGACTTTATTGGGGCTATTATTCTGTTCACCTGTATGCGCATGCAAAACGCTTAACGTAACGGCTGTGTGTCTTACGGTCTGGGACTTTATTGAGTGATTTTGTGCAAAACGCTTAACGTAACGGCTGTGTGTCTTATGGTCTAGGACTTTATTGAGTGATTTTGTGCAAAACGCTTAACGTAATGGCTGTGTGTCTTACGGTCTAAGACTTTATTGAGTGATTTTTGTTGTGGATGCTGGGGGCGGATAATAGCGCTCAAAGCCAGGTTGTTTTCGATTAATGCTTGCCGTCTAGGGACATAGCTAAGCGTAAAAACGGGAGCTATCAGTTGGTTCTGACAAGTTCCGGGACGTCCAAGCGACACGTTTCCCCGTGCGGGGAGACCGGGTGTCTAGAATGCCGTCCTGATTGGGTTCGGGAGGTTGGCAAGGGTGATCACCGGCTTTTTGTTTCCCGAGACACCGTGTGTGTGCTTGTCACAGCGGTGGTATAGTCGGAAGCGCTGTGTACGTCTTTTCACAGCGAGGCAGTGTTGTTTGTTTGTGTATTGTAGCAGTGCACTGTTTGCTATTTTGTGTTTTGTGTTTTATGTTGTGTTTTTCCCGTAGCGGGTTTGTGTTTGTTTCCCGACACACCGTGTGTGTTTACACAGCGGTTGATGGTCAGAAGCGCTGGGTGTTTTTCCCGTAGCGGGTTAGTGTTTGTTTCCCGACACGCCGTGTGTGAGTTTGTCACAGCGGTTGTCCGTCGGAAGCGCTGGGTGTTTTTCCCGTAGCGGGTTTGTGTTTGTTTCCTGACGCTCCGTGTGTGTTTACACAGCGGTTGATGGTCAGAAGCGCTGTGTGTCTTTTCGCAGCGGGTTAGTGTATTGTTTGTAACAATTTGTTTGTTTGTTTGCTTGTTGTTTGTGAGACAATAAGAGTGTTGCTGCACAGCGGTTTATTGTGATAATTTGTGGTTCTTTGTGGGATTTTGCTTAGGACAAAGTGACAGGTTGGTGCAGCGCAGCGTGTTATTGTGATGTGTGATTTGAGAAATAGAGCAGGACAGATGGGTAAAAACCAAAGTACCACTGTACCTAGCTAAAGATGTAAAATTCATGGAAAAAACCTTCCCAGGAAGTGTGGAATTTGTGAAAGATTGGACAAAGAAATACGGCTTTGATTGTAAACTTAGAATGACGTCTGTTACTAGTTTATTACAGCGATTACAGGTGGAAGAGAGAGAGTTGTGTGCTGCAGGAATGTGGAGGAAGCAGGCAGCCAAAAGAGGGACAGAGACAGATAAGGGAAACTACAGAGACAATTTTTTTTCCTTGTTCTCTGTTTGCGCCTTTTTATTTGGAATATAACGAAAACCAAGCATAAATCAAATCTGAAATTGGGGGATTCACTCAAAATTGAACATTGGATTGGATTGATTAAAAAATTGGATGGGAACAGTCAGAACAGGAAACAACGGAGCCTGGGGCGCCCTTAAATAAAGGTGAGCAGAACCTGTTGTGAATCGAATCTGCACATTGGTGAAATCTAAATTAAGGCAATGATGTTTTCATGGTCTGACTGATAAAAATTGGAGTGATCCAGTGGGGTTATTAATGCTACGTGTTGTTGAAGAGTAAAGAGTAGCCAAACAGCGGGTTTGGTGAGAAGTAGTGTGTATTTTGTCTAAGAGACAGACTACACACATGGAAGAGGCAATGTGTTAAAATTTCTGAACGCAGAACCTCTTAAAACATGACTGTTGCTAAAATTTCTTGGCAAATTAATGTGTTAAAATTTCTGAACGCAGAACCTCTTGAAACATGGGTAGTGCTAAAATTTCTTAGCAAATTCTATGAGGAGTAATGCATGTATACATGTTTACAATCACAATTATATGAGGGTGTCTGACGAATCACATACATTGACTACTGAGTTGGGACCAGATCCCTATAGATTACAGATGGACTTATTGGTAAAAGAAAAAACAATGAGTCAGAGAGCTTAGAGAGAGAAATTAGGAAAAAGTAATGGAAGAATATAGAACAGTTGGTTGATACCAATTCCAAAATTGTTAGATTTAAGGAAAATAAGTAAAAAAGGGTACGTGCATGTACGTGTGTATGTGTATGTATATATATATATATATATATATATATATATATATATATATATATATATATATATATATATATATATATATATATATATATATATATATATATATATATATATATATATATATATGTATGCATATATATACCTATTTGAAATTGCTCAAGAAGAATGAGCCAGAGTACATGGATTGCCACTGTTATGGGAAGACTAAGTTTATTTTTTGTTTTTTTTTAATGGGAATTCGAATTTGTACTTTCAATTATTTTATTTCCAGTATGTTTTTTATTTTTTTTAACAAGTCAAAAGTTTGAGGTGCTTAGTCATGGAGGGAGCATGAGCAACATGGTCACAAATACAGACAAACAGCTGAACATTCAGAGGAAACCTGAGGTTGTATATGTGTAGATATGAATTTGTTTTTTGATTAAGGTACAATTACGTTAACAGCCGCTAGATTTGTAAAAAACATTGTTGAAATAGTTTAAAATGCCGGACTGCAGTGGGAACATGTGGAGAGGTCCGTGTCAGTCTGTGCTTATGATTCAAATCTCGAGCTAGCTAGCCTTGGTCAACAAGATTTTAAGAGTTAAAGGAGGCAGTTTGCTAGGCATGTAATATAATATTGACTGACACACAACAGGTCACAGCATGCATCATAGTTTGGCATTGTTAACAGTAATTTCACTATGTCAAATTTCTGAAAAAGACAACTATTGTGTTAGTGCCAAAATAAGACCAGATTGCTCCAGTCAAGTGCCACACGTTTCACTAGCAAAAACATATGATATGAGATGGAAAGATTTGGGAGAAGTGGCACTCAAAGTTCAAAGAGCAGATGATTAAGGGCCAGTTGATGACCCAGGGTTGGCATACAGCCTCTACAGTGAAAGTTACAGATATCAACAGGGGTGGGAGGTGCTTACCACACCCAACCTACGCAAAACTGACCAATGATTTACGTCCATAGGTCTGAGTGAGAGAGAGATGTACAGGACCTAGCAGGGGTCCTTTAATGTTTATGGACTAAAGGGCCTGCCTATGTAGGCCTGATAAGAGCTGCCCAAAAACAAAAACAAGGCCAGACAGGCAGCCCAGGGTGAGACAATGCCCACTCAAACCAGAGGCAGAGAGAGACATTGCACCTGTAATTAGAGAGTTACTAGAAGCAGGACTAATCAGAGAATGTCCCAACTAGCCATGTGATACACCAATTTTCTCAGTAAAAAAAGGCTGATAAGGTTAATTGGCGCTTGATTCAAGATATAAGACAGGTAACTAGAGCCTGTAATGGGAAAATCATATAGACAAGACAAGATAGATCCTTGAATAGGGCCTCCGGCGTCTAGAGACAGCTAGTATTGTTATGGCTTTGCAATTTATCACTGTGAGCAAATAGGCAACAAAAAGCAGGCGCCTCAAGAGATATGCAACGGTCAGCTTGCCCAAACTGTAGGTTAATGCCTGAACCAATCTACAGACGAGATAAATTTCTAGCTTCTAAGATTGAATGACAGCTACAGTCATTTTTTGTTTTGTTTTGATATGTATGTGGTTTGATATATTTTTTTGACGCACTAGGCGGGTGCACAGGGACAGCTCTGGCTCCTAGAAGCCTGAAAAACAGAGAACAGAAGGATGAAGTGTGTTGTTTTAGACTAGAGTGTTTTCCAAACATGGTCTGGTTTCTGTTGGGGCAAACGGGAGATAAGGAGCAGTCATGTGTTATGCGCACAGAGCTGTGGGGTCACTCTGTGACTCTGTTCGTTGTGAAGTTAGAAGTTAGAAGTTGAAGTGTAGAAGTTCAGTTCTTGTCATTTTGGCTTGTCATTTTTGTTTGTTTTGTTTCAACAAGGTCTCTACTTCACAACGAATTCCTGAGTTTGGCTTAACAGAAACAAGCAGTACAGTCCAGAGCCCCCACACATTGTTAGACACACTAAAAACACAGGAGCTACGAGACCTTTTCTAACACGCCTAGGGAATGAGGAAGAAAGAAAAGCTTTTACTCACTTAAAAGAAGAGCTAATGTCATCCACAACATTTGTACAGACAGTGGATTTTAGGGAAAGATTTTTGGCCTCAGTAGAATAAAGTCAGAAACACAGTGAAGGTCACAGAAATACACAGAGATAGCAGCCTAGTCAGCCAGAGCCAAGCGCGGCCCCGAGCCCCTCCCCTCTCTGCTCCTCTCCTTCTGTGGAACAGGAACGCGCACTCAGAGCAGCACACAGTAAGTCAGGGAAAGACAGTTGAACATACAGACTTGCTAGTAAAGACAGTTGAACATACAGACTTGCTAGTGAAGACAGTTGTACGTGCAGACTTGCTAGTGAAGTTACTTCAAGCTATTCAATTACCACACAGATTAGCTACTTGCAAGTGTGCAGCGCATACTGAGCGACAAGATCCAGTCAGTTTAGATGATGCAAAAGCAGATGAGAAAGCTGAGAGAGCAGCTGTAAGATCAGAGCACTTAGCGGTTCGAGTGGAACCGCAGAATCCGATCCCCACAGAAGTGTTGAAATACATGCGAGGCAACTCCCCCAGAACCGAGAAAGATGTATGGCTGGCAGACAGTGCAGCTTGTGTTGATGGCCTATATCAGAAAGATGACAAGCCCTGCCTAAAAATTTGTATCTTATGGTAGCTGGGTTTGGGCCATGGCGAAGAGCCATGTCCCAACAGCGGGGAAGGGTACAGGTGTTTCACACCTTCAAGGGATTAAATTCTTACTTAAAATTTTTTTGTAGAGGATGCATTATCTGTTGCAAACATAATCCGCAGGGAAATGTAAGACCAAAGAGAGGGAAATGCCCACAAGGGTCACATCCGAGATCCTACACATGGATTTCATAGAGCTAAAGCAGATGCCATTACTGTAGCCAAAACACTCGCTAAAACGGTAATACCCCAGTATGGCATCCCAAGAATAATTTGGAGTGATTATGGCCCACATTTTGTAAATGAGACAGTAACAGTAACATTGCTAGGACAACACCTAGGCATAGAACTGAAGAGACACTGTTCCTACCACCCCCAAAGTGCCGGATTGGTCGAGAGGACTAACGGCACAGTAAGAAATAGGCTAAAGAAAATTATGGATCAGACAGGAAAGCCATGGCCAGAGTGTCTTCCCCTATTAGAGGAGTACATGAGAATTACACCAAACAGGACGACAGGACTGACACCTTTTGAGTGGTTCACGGCAGACCATTTATTTTACCTTTGTGGGAAGGGGTCCCCTGGGCAGAGAAAAGTGATGATCCAGGTGCCCTCTTAGCAGAGTGGATGTGCAAAGTGTTTAGAGATAGGACTGTTCAAAGTGCATGTAATCTGCCTATCTCTCCCTCTCTGTCTCCTCAGGTGCAGAGACTCCAGCCAGGTGATGAAGTGCTGATAAAAGTGATAAAGAGGAAGTGCTGGTCATCACCAAAGTGGGAGGGGCCGTACACCGTGCTCATCACCACGCCCACAGCTGTACAGATTGCTGAACGATCCACGTGGTTCACCAAAGTCACTGTAAAAAGATCATTCCATTCCCACACCCCGAATAGGCTGGAGGGCGGGCGGTATCAAAACCTTTGTCTGCTGAAGAAAGAAGAAACCAACTGTGACTTTATACTCCAGCTATGGGTGAACTAAAGGGATGGGTTTGTTCTGTCCTACGGGTTCTCTGCGGGGTCGCTGACAGCGACTAAGGGACCATAATGAAAGGTTTCGCACGGAAACCGTATGCTCATCGACGAAGCCATGAAAGACTATGACGTGGTCTACAATTCGTCCTTTGATTTGAACCTTTGGTATTGCTATGCTAAATATGTAACTAAATCTGAGAACCACAAAAACTGTTATGTATGCACATGTATGCCAATTTCCGCCCACAACCCGTATGTTGTCCCGAAACCCGTCGACGCCAGCACCATCTTCCCACACGCGCTACCCTCCGCCTTAACACCCACTCTGTTGAACAAGACCCTGAATTGGCAAATGGCCCCGCCATTGACTGTAAGCAAATTGGACATCACCAAGTCTGTAGGTAATACGATTTGTGTGCCCTATTTCCAGGCCCCTGATGCATTGAGAACATATGGCCAGCTAGGAGTCAATTGGCTGTGTGGCTCCTACATGTTCCTAGATTTACCGGTGGGTTGGGTGGGTCGTTGCGCTCTAGTAGAACCGGCAGATCACTCGCACATGGTAACGCTCCGCCACCACCCATGTGCGAGATGTAGTGCTTTTGCGTATGGGGATCGGATGTCCCCAAAGACCACAAGCTGTGGTCAGATGGCCAAAAAAAGTTTTGCATGCACTTTTCCCGTGGGTAGGGGTGGGTAAAGTTGAGCTAAGAATGGAAACAATCAGTTACCGAGTAGGGCTGTTCATGAATTCAACCGTAACAGCCCTGTCAAAAATATGCGAAGAATTGACCGCTATAAGATTGATCGCCCTACAAAATAGGCTGGTGTTAGACCAGTTGACGGCATCACAAGGTGGAGTGTGTGCGTTTATTGGTACTACGTGTTGCACTTTTATCCCAGATAATGACAAAGATGCAGGTGTCATTCAGCAAGCCATTCTTAATTTGACTGCACTTAGAGATGCTGCTGAGGCAGATAATGTAGTTAGCGGAGATTTCCTCTCCTGGTTAACTTCAGGACCTTGGTATGGATTATTGCTTAGAATTGTAACTTTCCTTGTAGCAGTACTTGTAATATTTTTCATACACTGATACAACTGACCAACTATGCACATGTCCAGTTTCATCAGCTCTCTGCTAAATCTGATAAGTAATGATGAATGTGTCCCAAGCCCACACAATGATGTATTAAAGCACACATAAACCTTTGAACTCATCTTGGCCAAAAGGGTGATTGCTCCTAAGGGAGGGTCGAGAAGGAATTTTTCCTTTCTAACAGACAGAAAGGGTTTTTTGCCTTCTCCCTGATGAAGAGTAAACAAGTATCCTATCCTGTGTGTGCATGTTTTGACGTAATTATTGAAAACCGCAACCCGGAGTGATAATTGCTGATGTTTGTTAAATGTACAACAGGAGGGAAATGACAGAGAAATTCGTTTTTATAAGTCCCTTATTAGACAATTCTCTGTAGTAGTGTCTTAGAATATTATACCTTGCATGCTTGAATTCATATTCATATCATAATCATAACTTTCATGCTTATCATATATTCATATCTTGCTTGACGTATATTTATGTATGCTTTATATTTTATAATCTTATATACACATTTAACCAACTATGTTTTCCTTAAAGCACCGCCATAAAGTCTACTCTGTTGTAAATCCTTTAGATAGTCTTAGTTTCGAGGTCAGGCAGAGTGCAGGTCGCTGCACCCTGCCCTGTGTAGGCATAAACCAAACACCAGATGCTTTAGACTCAACAACTGTAAATCTTTGTGTGTGTGTGCTTCAATAAAGAGACTTTGCTTTTAGTTTCTAGTTGTAGTTCCGTGGAAGCAATGCTGGCAGGCAGGTTGCTTTTGCGGTGCTCCCCTTTTGCAAAAGTCCTTTTAACTGCACATTTTGCCGTCTGCGTCTCGTTTCTTTGCTTGACCATGGTTATTTAGTAAGATAAAGTGTCCTGAACCTGACAGTCACTCAGGTAATTAAGGACCATTCTGATGTAGGATTTTTAAATTGAAGCCTTGAATATCTAATTAATGCTGCATTTTAAATCTTTTTCAGGCTTTTAAAAGCATATTTTACTCTTTTTCAGGCTACTCTAAAAAAGGATCCTGATGTTATGCCAGCTTCATTCCAAGACTGCAGGAGACATCACATATCCAGTCTGTCCCTCAGGTAATATCAGAGCATTCTGATGAAGGATTCTAAATTTAAGGGCTTAAAAGTAAAGCTATATTGACATATATTCAGGCTGTTAAAGGCATATTTAACTCTCCTTCAGGCCACTCTAACATGGATTCCTACTGTTAAGCCAGGTTCATTCAAACTCTGCGTTAGACAATACATATCCATTGGGTCACTCAGGTAATTAAGGACCATTCTGATGTAGGATTTTAAAATTGAAGAGTTGAATGTCTAATTAATGCTGCATTTTAAATATTTTTCAGGCTTTTAAAGGCATATTTTACTCTTTTTCAGGCTAATCTAAAGAGGAATCCTGATGTTATGCCAGCTTCATTCCAAGACTGTGGGAGACATCACATATCCAGTGTGTGCCTCAGGTAATATCAAAACATTCTGATGTACAACTTTAAAAGTAAGGGCTTAAATGTAAAGCTATATTGACATATATTCAGGCTGTTAAAGGCACATTTAACTCACCTTCAGGCCACTCTAAAATGGATTCCTACTGATAAGCCAGGTTCATTTAAACTCTGGGTTAGAGACTACATATCCATTGGGTCACTCAGGTAATTAAGGACCATTCTGATGTATGATTTTAAAATTGAAGCCTTGAATGCCTAGTTAATGCTGTATTTTAAATCTTTTTCAGGCTTTTAAAGGCATATTTTACTCTTTTTCAGGCTAATCTACAAAGGAATCCTGATGTTATGCCAGCTTCATTCCAAGACTGGGGGAGACATCACATATCCAGTGTGCCCCTCAGGTAATATCAGAGCATTCTGACGAAGGATTCTAAATTTAAGGGCTTAAAACATAAGCTATGTTGACATATATTCAGGCTGGTAAAAGCATATTTTACTCTCCTGCAGGCCACTATAACATGGATTCCTACTGTCAAGCCAGGTTCTTTCAAACTCTGGTTTAGACACTACATATCCATTGGGTCACTCAGGTAATTAAGGACCATTCTGATGTAGGATTTTAAAATTGAAGCCTTGAATGCCTAATTAATGCTGTATTTTAAATATTTTTCAGGCTTTTAAAAGCATATTTTACTCTTTTTCAGGCTACTCTAAAAAGGAATCCTGATGTTATGCCAGCTTCATTCCAAGACTGGGGGAGACATCACATATCCAGTAAGTGCCTCAGGTAATATCAGAGCATTCTGATGTACGACCTTAAAATTAAGGGCTTAAAAGTAAAGCTATATTGACATATATCCAGGCTGTTAAAGGCATATTTTACTCTCCTTCAGGCCACTCTAAAATGGATTCCTACTGTTATGCCAGGTTCATTTAAACTCTGGGTTAGACACTACATATCCATTGGGTCACTCAGGTAATTAAGGACCATTCTGATGTAGGATTTTAAAATTGAAGCCTTAAATATCTAATTAATGCTGTATTTTAAATCTTTTTCAGGCTTTTAAAGGCATATTTTACTCTTTTTCAGGCTACTCTAAAAGGAATCCTGATGTTATGCCAGCTTCATTCCACAACTGGGGAGACATTACATATCCAGTGTGTCCCTCAGGTAATATCAGAGAATTCTGATGAAGGATTCTAAATTTAAGGGCTTAAAAGTAAAGCTATATTGACATATATTCAGGCTGTTAAAGGCATATTTAACTCTCCTTCAGGCCACTCTAACATGGATTCCTACTGTTAAGCCAGGTTCATTCAAACTCTGGGTTAGACACTACATATCCATTGGGTCAATCAGGTAATTAAGGACCATTCTGATGTAGGATTTTAAAATTGAAGCCTTGAATGTCTAATTAATGCTGTATTTTAAATCTTTTTCAGGCTTTTAAAGGCATATTTTACCCTTTTTCAGGCTACTCTAAAAAGGAATCCTGATGTTATGCCAGCTTCATTCCAAGACTGGGCGAGACATCACATATCCAGTAAGGGCCTCAGGTAATATCAGATCATTCTGATGAAGAATTCTAAATTAAAGGCTTAAAAGTAAAGCTATATTGACATATATTCAGGCTGTTAAAGGCATATTTTACTCTCCTTCAGGCCACTATAACATGGATTCCTACTGTTAAGCCAGGTTCTTTCAAACTCTGGGTTAGACACTACATATCCATTGGGTCACTCAGGTAATTAAGGACCATTCTGATGTAGGATTTTAAAATTGAAGCCTTGAATGCCTAATTAATGCTGTATTTTAAATATTTTTCAGGCTTTTAAAGGCATATTTTACTCTTTTTCAGGCTACTCTAAAAAGGAATCCTGATGTTATGCCAGCTTCATTCCAAGACTGGGGAGACATCACATATCCAGTGTGCCCCTCAGGTAATATCAGAGCATTCTGATGAAGGATTCTAAAATTAAAGGCTTAAAAGTAAAGATATATTGACATATATTCAGGCTGTTAAAGGCATATTTAACTCTCCTTCAGGCCACTCTAAATGGATTCCTACTGTTAAGCCAGGTTCATTCAAACTCTGGGTTAGACACTACATATCCATTGGGTCAATCAGGTAATTAAGGACCATTCTGATGTAGGATTTTAAAATTGAAGCCTTGAATGTCTAATTAATGCTGTATTTTAAATCTTTTTCATGCTTTTAAAGGCATATTTTACCCTTTTTCAGGCTACTCTAAAAAGGAATCCTGATGTTATGCCAGCTTCATTCCAAGACTGGGGGAGACATCACATATCCAGTAAGGGCCTCAGGTAATATCAGAGCATTCTGATGAAGAATTCTAAAATTAAAGGCTTAAAAGTAAAGCTATATTGACATATATTCAGGCTGTTAAAGGCATATTTAACTCTCCTTCAGGCCACTATAACATGGATTCCTACTGTTAAGCCAGGTTCTTTCAAACTCTGGGTTAGACACTACATATCCATTGGGTCACTCAGGTAATTAAGGACCATTCTGATGTAGGATTTTAAAATTGAAGCCTTGAATGCCTAATTAATGCTGTATTTTAAATATTTTTCAGGCTTTTAAAGGCATATTTTACTCTTTTTCAGGCTACTCTAAAAAGGAATCCTGATGTTATGCCAGCTTCATTCCAAGACTGGGGGAGACATCACATATCCAGTGTGCCCCTCAGGTAATATCAGAGCATTCTGATGAAGGATTCTAAAATAAAAGGCTTAAAAGTAAAGATATATTGACATATATTCAGGCTGTTAAAGGCATATTTAACTCTCCTTCAGGCAACTCTAAAATGGATTCCTACTGTTAAGTCAGGTTCATTTAAACTCTGGGTTAGACACTACATATCCATTGGGTCACTCAGGTAATTAAGGACCATTCTGATGTAGGATTTTAAAATTAAAGCCTTGAATGCCTAATTAATGCTGTATTTTAAATCTTTTTCAGGCTTTTAAAGGCATATTTTACTCTTTTTCAGGCAACTCTAAAAACAAATCCTGATGTTATGCCAGGTTCATTCCAAGACTGGGGGAGACATCACATATCCAGTTTGTGCCTCAGGTAATATCAGAGCATTCTGATGTACAACTTTAAAATTAAGGGCTTAAAAGTAAAGCTATATTGACATATATTCAGGCTGTTAAAGGCATATTTAACTCTCCTTCAGGCCACTCTAAAATGGATTCCTACTGTTAAGCCAGGTTCATTTAAACTCTGGGTTTGACACTACATATCCATTGGGTCAAGTCAGGTAATTAAGGACCATGCTGATGAAGGATTTTTAAATTGAAGCCTTGAATGTCTAATTAATGCTGTATTTTAAATCTTTTTCAGGCTTTTAAAGGCATATTTTACTCTTTTTCAGGCTACACTAAAAAAGGATCATGATGTTATGCCAGCTTCATTCCAAGACTGCGGGAGACATCACATATCCAGTGTGTCCCTCAGGTAATATCAGAGCATTCTGATGAAGGATTCTAAATTTAAGGGCTTAAAAGTAAAGCTATATTGACATATATTCAGGCTGTTAAAGGCATATTTAACTCTCCTTCAGGCCACTCTAACATGGATTCCTACTGTTAAGCCAGGTTCATTCAAACTCTGGGTTAGACACTACATATCCATTGGGTCAATCAGGTAATTAAGGACCATTCTGATGTAGGATTTTAAAATTGAAGCCTTGAATGTCTAATTAATGCTGTATTTTAAATCTTTTTCAGGCTTTTAAAGGCATATTTTACCTTTTTCAGGCTACTCTAAAAGGAATCCTGATGTTATGCCAGCTTCATTCCAAGACTGGGGAGACATCACATATCCAGTAAGTGCCTCAGGTAATATCAGAGCATTCTGATGAAGAATTCTAAAATTAAAGGCTTAAAAGTAAAGCTATATTGACATATATTCAGGCTGTTAAAGGCATATTTTACTCTCCTTCAGGCCACTATAACATGGATTCCTACTGTTAAGCCAGGGTTCATTCAAACTCTGGGTTAGACACTACATATCCATTGGGTCACTCAGGTAATTAAAGGACCATTCTGATGTAGGATTTTAAAATTGAAGCCTTGAATGCCTAATTAATGCTGTATTTTAAATATTTTTCAGGCTTTTAAAGGCATATTTTACTCTTTTTCAGGCTACTGTAAAAGGAATCCTGATGTTATGCCAGCTTCATTCCAAGACTGGGGGAGACATCACATATCCAGTGTGCCCCTCAGGTAATATCAGAGCATTCTGATGAAGGATTCTAAAATAAAAGGCTTAAAAGTAAAGATATATTGACATATATTCAGGCTGTTAAAGGCATATTTAACTCTCCTTCAGGCAACTCTAAAATGGATTCCTACTGTTAAGCCAGGTTCATTTAAACTCTGGGTTAGACACTACATATCCATTGGGTCACTCAGGTAATTAAGGACCATTCTGATGTAGGATTTTAAAATTGAAGCCTTGAATGCCTAATTAATGCTGTATTTTAAATCTTTTTCAGGCTTTTAAAGGCATATTTTACTCTTTTTCAGGCAACTCTAAAAACAAATCCTGATGTTATGCCAGGTTCATTCCAAGACTGGGGAGACATCACATATCCAGTTTGCCTCAGGTAATATCAGAGCATTCTGATGTACAATTTAAAATTAAGGGCTTAAAAGTAAAGCTATATTGACATATATTCAGGCTGTTAAAGGCACATTTAACTCACCTTCAGGCCACTCTAAAATGGATTCCTACTGTTAAGCCTGGTTCATTTAAACTTTGGGTTTGACACTACATATCCATTGGGTCAATCAGGTAATTAAGGACCATTCTGATGTAGGATTTTAAAATTGAAGCCTTGAATGTCTAATTAATGCTGTATTTTAAATCTTTTTCAGGCTTTTAAAGGCATATTTTACTCTTTTTCAGGCTACTCTAAAAAGGAATCCTGATGTTATGCCAGCTTCATTCCAAGACTGGGGAGACATCACATATCCAGTGTGTCCCTCAGGTAATATCAGAGCATTCTGATGAAGGATCCTAAATTTAAGGGCTTAAAAGTAAAGCTATATTGACATATATTCAGGCTGTTAAAGGCATATTTAACTCTCCTTCAGGCCACTCTAACATGGATTCCTACTGTTAAGCCAGGTTCATTCAAACTCTGGGTTAGACACTACATATCCATTGGGTCACTCAGGTAATTAAGGACCATTCTGATGTATGATTTTAAAATTGAAGCCTTGAATGTCTAATTAATGCTGTATTTTAAATATTTTTCAGGCTTTTAAAGGCATATTTTACTCTTTTTCAGGCTACTCTAAAAAGGAATCCTGATGTTATGCCAGCTTCATTCCAAGACTGGGGAGACATCACATATCCAGTGTGCCCCTCAGGTAATATCAGAGCATTCTGATGAAGGATTCTAAAATTAAAGGCTTAAAAGTAAAGCTATATTGACATATATTCAGGCTGTTAAAGGCATATTTAACTCTCCTTCAGGCCACTCTAAAATGGATTCCTACTGTTAAGCCAGGTTCATTTAAACTCTGGGTTAGACACTACATATCCATTGGGTCACTCAGGTAATTAAGGACCATTCTGATGTAGGATTTTAAAATTGAAGCCTTGAATGCCTAATTAATGCTGTATTTTAAATCTTTTTCAGGCTTTTAAAGGCATATTTTACTCTTTTTCAGGCTAATCTAAAAAGGAATCCTGATGTTATGCCAGCTTCATTCCAAGACTGGGGGAGACATCACATATCCAGTGTGTGCCCCTCAGGTAATATCAGAGCATTCTGATGAAGGATTCTAAATTTAAGGGCTTAAAAGTAAAGCTATATTGACATATATTCAGGCTGTTAAAGGCATATTTAACTCTCCTTCAGGCCACTCTAACATGGATTCCTACTGTTAAGCCAGGTTCATTCAAACTCTGGGTTAGACACTACATATCCATTGGGTCAATCAGGTAATTAAGGACCATTCTGATGTAGGATTTTAAAATTGAAGCCTTAAATATCTAATTAATGCTGTATTTTAAATCTTTTTCAGGCTTTTAAAGGCATATTTTACTCTTTTTCAGGCTACTCTAAAAAGGAATCCTGATGTTATGCCAGCTTCATTCCAAGACTGGGGAGACATCACATATCCAGTGTGCCCCTCAGGTAATATCAGAGCATTCTGATGAAGGATTCTAAATTTAAGGGCTTAAAAGTAAAGCTATATTGACATATATTCAGGCTGTTAAAGGCATATTTAACTCTCCTTCAGGCCACTAAACATGGATTCCTACTGTTAAGCCAGGTTCATTCAAACTCTGGGTTAGACACTACATATCCATTGGGTCACTCAGGTAATTAAGGACCATTCTGATGTAGGATTTTAAAATTGAAGCCTTGAATGCCTAATTAATGCTGTATTTTAAATCTTTTTCAGGCTTTTAAAGGCATATTTTACTCTTTTTCAGGCTACTCTAAAAAGGAATCCTGATGTTATGCCAGCTTCATTCCAAGACTGGGGAGACATCACATATCCAGTAAGTGCCTCAGGTAATATCAGATTCTGATGAAGAATTCTAAAATTAAAGGCTTAAAAGTAAAGCTATATTGACATATATTCAGGCTGTTAAAGGCATATTTAACTCTCCTTCAGGCCACTCTAAAATGGATTCCTACTGTTAAGCCAGGTTCATTTAAACTCTGGGTTAGACACTACATATCCATTGGGTCACTCAGGTAATTAAGGACCATTCTGATGTAGGATTTTAAAATTGAAGCCTTAAATATCTAATTAATGCTGTATTTTAAATCTTTTTCAGGCTTTTAAAGGCATATTTTACTCTTTTCAGGCTACTCTAAAAAGGAATCCTGATGTTATGCCAGCTTCATTCCAAACTGGGGAGACATCACATATCCAGTGTGTCCCCTCAGGTAATATCAGAGAATTCTGATGAAGGATTCTAAATTTAAGGGCTTAAAAGTAAAGCTATATTGACATATATTCAGGCTGTTAAAGGCATATTTAACTCTCCTTCAGGCCACTCTAACATGGATTCCTACTGTTAAGCCAGGTTCATTCAAACTCTGGGTTAGACACTACATATCCATTGGGTCAATCAGGTAATTAAGGACCATTCTGATGTAGGATTTTAAAATTGAAGCCTAAAATATCTAATTAATGCTGTATTTTAAATCTTTTTCAGGCTTTTAAAGGCATATTTTACTCTTTTTTCAGGCTACTCTAAAATGGAATCCTGATGTTATGCCAGCTTCATTCCAACCGAGACTGGGGAGAAAGGTGATTTGATATCCAGTGTGGTGCCAGAAGGATCAGGTAATATCAGAAACTGCATTCTGACTGAAGGATTCTAAATTTAAGGGCTTAAAAGTAAAGCTATATTTACAGATATTCAGGCTGTTAAAAAAGCATATTTAAAAACATCCAGTCAGGCAGTTCTGTGGATTCTTGTTAATGCCAGGTTCATTTAAACTGGCCAGACTGGGTTAGACACTACATATCCATTGGGTCAACAGGTACTCAAATTACCATTCTGATGTACAACCAAGGTTTAGAAGAGCATCTTGAAATAGGCTGTATTTTAAAGATGGGCTACAGCAGCAGAAGACCATTCACTCTTTCAGGCTAAGAACAAAGGAAACTGATGGTTCCAAATTTGCCAAGCTCATTCCACAATAGAAGGGAAAATGTTGCATGAGTGATTTCAGAGCTTCTGACGCTTTTAATTTTAAGGATTTTTCAGGCTAAACATGAAAGCCTGCCTTGTTGACATATATTCAGGCTGGTGGTGGTGGTGTCATGGTGTGGGGAATATTTATTGGCACTCTTTGGGTCCCTTGGTAAATTTTAATGCCACAGGTACCTGAAACTTTCAGGGCTTTGTCAAGGACCACATATACCCAGGTTCTTGGCTTTTCAGGGATAATTTAAAATGGAATCATCTCAGACTGGTTTCTTGAACATGACAATGAGTTATGTACCAAATGGCCTCCACAGTCACCAGATTCAATCAACATATCCATTGGGTAATTCTGATGGCATCTTTGGGATGGGTGGAACGGCTTCAAAAATTTTACTCTTTTTTCATCATGGATGTGCATGCCAGTTCATTCCAAGACTGGGGAGACATCATGTCATATCCAAACTCCCTCAGGTAATATCAGAGCACCTGATGAAGGATTCTAAAATTGAGGGTTCTTAAAAGTAAAGCTATATTGACATATATTCAGGCTGTTAAAGGCATATTTAACTCTCCTTCAGGCCACTCTAAAATGGATTCCTACTGTTAAGCCAGGTTCATTTAAACTCTGGGTTAGACACTACATATCCATTGGGTCACTCAGGTAATTAAGGACCATTCTGATGTAGGATTTTAAAATTGAAGCCTTGAATGCCTAATTAATGCTGTATTTTAAATCTTTTTCAGGCTTTTAAAGGCATATTTTACTCTTTTTCAGGCTACTCTAAAAAGAATCCTGATGTTATGCCAGCTTCATTCCAAGACTGGGGAGACATCACATATCCAGTGTGTGCCTCAGGTAATATCAGAGCATTCTGATGAAGGATTCTAAAATTAAGGGCTTAAAAGTAAAGCTATATTGACATATATTCAGGCTGTTAAAGGCATATTTAACTCTCCTTCAGGCCACTCTAAAATGGATTCCTACTGTTAAGCCAGGTTCATTTAAACTCTGGGTTAGACACTACATATCCATTGGGTCACTCAGGTAATTAAGGACCATTCTGATGTAGGATTTTAAAATTGAAGCCTTGAATGTCTAATTAATGCTGTATTTTAAATTTTTCAGGCTTTTAAAGGCATATTTTACTCTTTTTCAGGCTACTCTAAAAAGGAATCCTGATGTTATGCCAGCTTCATTCCAAGACTGGGGGAGACATCACATATCCAGTGTGCCCCTCAGGTAATATCAGAGCATTCTGATGAAGGATTCTAAAATAAAAGGCTTAAAAGTAAAGCTATATTGACATATATTCAGGCTGTTAAAGGCATATTTAACTCTCCTTCAGGCCACTCTAACATGGATTCCTACTGTTAAGCCAGGTTCATTCAAACTCTGGGTTAGACACTACATATCCATTGGGTCAATCAGGTAATTAAGGACCATTCTGATGTAGGATTTTAAAATTGAAGCCTTGAATGCCTAATTAATGCTGTATTTTAAATCTTTTTCAGGCTTTTAAAGGCATATTTTACTCTTTTTCAGGCTACTCTAAAAAGGAATCCTGATGTTATGCCAGCTTCATTCCAAGACTGGGGAGAGATCATCACATATCCAGTGTGTCCTCAGGTAATATCAGAGCATTCTGATGAAGGATTCTAAATTTAAGGGCTTAAAAGTAAAGCTATATTGACATATATTCAGGCTGTTAAAGGCATATTTAACTCTCCTTCAGGCCACTCTAAAATGGATTCCTACTGTTAAGCCAGGTTCATTTAAACTCTGGGTTAGACACTACATATCCATTGGGTCACTCAGGTAATTAAGGACCATTCTGATGTAGGATTTTAAAATTGAAGCCTTGAATGCCTAATTAATGCTGTATTTTAAATCTTTTTCAGGCTTTTAAAGGCATATTTTACTCTTTTTCAGGCTACTCTAAAAAGAATCCTGATGTTATGCCAGCTTCATTCCAAGACTGGGGAGACATCACATATCCAGTGTGTGCCTCAGGTAATATCAGAGCATTCTGATGAAGGATTCTAAAATTAAGGGCTTAAAAGTAAAGCTATATTGACATATATTCCAGGCTGTTAAAGGCATATTTAACTCTCCTTCAGGCCACTCTAAATGGATTCCTACTGTTAAGCCAGGTTCATTTAAACTCTGGGTTAGACACTACATATCCATTGGGTCACTCAGGTAATTAAGGACCATTCTGATGTAGGATTTTAAAATTGAAGCCTTGAATGTCTAATTAATGCTGTATTTTAAATATTTTTCAGGCTTTTAAAGGCATATTTTACTCTTTTTCAGGCTACTCTAAAAGGAATCCTGATGTTATGCCAGCTTCATTCCAAGACTGGGGAGACATCACATATCCAGTGTGCCCCTCAGGTAATATCAGAGCATTCTGATGAAGGATTCTAAAATTTAAGGGCTTAAAAGTAAAGATATATTGACATATATTCAGGCTGTTAAAGGCATATTTAACTCTCCTTCAGGCCACTCTAACATGGATTCCTACTGTTAAGCCAGGTTCATTTAAACTCTGGGTTAGACACTACATATCCATTGGGTCACTCAGGTAATTAAGACCATTCTGATGTAGGATTTTAAAATTGAAGCCTTGAATGCCTAATTAATGCTGTATTTTAAATCTTTTTCAGGCTTTTAAAGGCATATTTTACTCTTTTTCAGGCAACTCTAAAAACAAATCCTGATGTTATGCCAGCTTCATTCCAAGACTGGGGGAGACATCACATATCCAGTGTGTGCCTCAGGTAATATCAGAGCATTCTGATGAAGGATTCTAAAATTAAGGGGTTAAAAGTAAAGCTATATTGACATATATCCAGGCTGTTAAAGGCATATTTAACTCTCCTTCAGGCCACTCTAAAATGGATTCCTACTGTTAAGCCAGGTTCATTTAAACTCTGGGTTAGACACTACATATCCATTGGGTCACTCAGGTAATTAAGGACCATTCTGATGTAGGATTTTAAAATTGAAGCCTTGAATGTCTAATTAATGCTGTATTTTAAATCTTTTTCAGGCTTTTAAAGGCATATTTTACCCTTTTTCAGGCTACTCTAAAAAGGAATCCTGATGTTATGCCAGCTTCATTCCAAGACTGGGGGAGACATCACATATCCAGTGTGCCCCTCAGGTAATATCAGAGCATTCTGATGAAGATTCTAAATTTAAGGGCTTAAAAGTAAAGCTATATTGACATATATTCAGGCTGTTAAAGGCATATTTAACTCTCCTTCAGGCCACTATAACATGGATTCCTACTGTTAAGCCAGGTTCTTTCAAACTCTGGGTTAGACACTACATATCCATTGGGTCACTCAGGTAATTAAGACCATTCTGATGTAGGATTTTAAAATTGAAGCCTTGAATGCCTAATTAATGCTGTATTTTAAATCTTTTTCAGGCTTTTAAAGGCATATTTTACTCTTTTTTCAGGCTACTCTAAAAAAAGGAATCCTGATGTTATGCCAGCTTCATTCCAAGACTGGGGAGACATCACATATCCAGTGTGCCCCTCAGGTAATATCAGAGCATTCTGATGAAGGATTCTAAATTTAAGGGCTTAAAAGTAAAGCTATATTGACATATATTCAGGCTGTTAAAGGCATATTTAACTCTCCTTCAGGCCACTCTAAATGGATTCCTACTGTTAAGCCAGGTTCATTTAAACTCTGGGTTAGACACTACATATCCATTGGGTCACTCAGGTAATTAAGGACCATTCTGATGTAGGATTTTAAAATTGAAGCCTTGAATGCCTAATTAATGCTGTATTTTAAATCTTTTTCAGGCTTTTAAAGGCATTTTTACTCTTTTTCAGGCTACTCTAAAAAGGAATCCTGATGTTATGCCAGCTTCATTCCAAGACTGGGGGAGACATCACATATCCAGTGTGTGCCCCTCAGGTAATATCAGAGCATTCTGATGAAGGATTCTAAATTTAAAGGCTTAAAAGTAAAGCTATATTGACATATATTCAGGCTGTTAAAGGCATATTTAACTCTCCTTCAGGCCACTCTAACATGGATTCCTACTGTTAAGCCAGGTTCATTCAAACTCTGGGTTAGACACTACATATCCATTGGGTCACTCAGGTAATTAAGGACCATTCTGATGTAGGATTTTAAAATTGAAGCCTTGAATATGCCTAATTAATGCTGTATTTTAAATCTTTTTCAGGCTTTTAAAGGCATATTTTACTCTTTTTCAGGCTACTCTAAAAAGGAATCCTGATGTTATGCCAGCTTCATTCCAAGACTGGGGAGACATCACATATCCAGTGTGCCCTCAGGTAATATCAGAGCATTCTGATGAAGGATTCTAAAATTAAAGGCTTAAAAGTAAAGATATATTGACATATATTCAGGCTGTTAAAGGCATATTTAACTCTCCTTCAGGCCACTCTAAAATGGATTCCTACTGTTAAGTCAGGTTCATTTAAACTCTGGGTTAGACACTACATATCCATTGGGTCACTCAGGTAATTAAGGACCATTCTGATGTAGGATTTTAAAATTGAAGCCTTGAATGCCTAATTAATGCTGTATTTTAAATCTTTTTCAGGCTTTTAAAGGCATATTTTTTACTCTTTTTCAGGCTAACTCTAAAAACAAATCCTGATGTTATGCCAGCTTCATTCCAAGACTGGGGAGACATCACATATCCAGTGTGTGCCTCAGGTAATATCAGAGCATTCTGATGAAGGATTCTAAAATTAAGGGCTTAAAAGTAAAGCTATATTGACATATATCCAGGCTGTTAAAGGCATATTTAACTCTCCTTCAGGCCACTCTAAAATGGATTCCTACTGTTAAGCCAGGTTCATTTAAACTCTGGGTTAGACACTACATATCCATTGGGTCACTCAGGTAATTAAGGACCATTCTGATGTAGGATTTTAAAATTGAAGCCTTGAATGTCTAATTAATGCTGTATTTTAAATCTTTTTCAGGCTTTTAAAGGCATATTTTACCTTTTTCAGGCTACTCTAAAAAGGAATCCTGATGTTATGCCAGCTTCATTCCAAGACTGGGGAGACATCACATATCCAGTGTGCCCCTCAGGTAATATCAGAGCATTCTGATGAAGATTCTAAAATTAAGGGCTTAAAAGTAAAGCTATATTGACATATATCCAGGCTGTTAAAGGCATATTTAACTCTCCTTCAGGCCACTCTAAAATGGATTCCTACTGTTAAGCCAGGTTCATTTAAACTCTGGGTTAGACACTACATATCCATTGGGTCAATCAGGTAATTAAGGACCATTCTGATGTAGGATTTTAAAATTGAAGCCTTAAATATCTAATTAATGCTGTATTTTAAAATCTTTTTCAGGCTTTTAAAGGCATATTTTACTTTTTTCAGGCTACTCTAAAAAGGAATCCTGATGTTATGCCAGCTTCATTCCAAGACTGGGGAGACATCACATATCCAGTGTGCCCCTCAGGTAATATCAGAGCATTCTGATGAAGGATTCTAAATTTAAGGGCTTAAAAGAAAAGCTATGTTGACATATATTCAGGCTGGTAAAGGCATATTTAACTCTCCTTCAGGCCACTATAACATGGATTCCTACTGTTAAGCCAGGTTCATTTAAACTCTGGGTTAGACACTACATATCCATTGGGTCACTCAGGTAATTAAGGACCATTCTGATGTAGGATTTTAAAATTGAAGCCTTGAATGCCTAATTAATGCTGTATTTTAAATCTTTTTCAGGCTTTTAAAGGCATATTTTACTCTTTTTCAGGCTACTCTAAAAAGGAATCCTGATGTTATGCCAGCTTCATTCCAAGACTGGGGAGACATCACATATCCAGTGTGCCCCTCAGGTAATATCAGAGCATTCTGATGAAGGATTCTAAAATTAAAAGGCTTAAAAGTAAAGCTATATTGACATATATTCAGGCTGTTAAAGGCATATTTAACTCTCCTTCAGGCCACTCTAAAATGGATTCCTACTGTTAAGCCAGGTTCATTTAAACTCTGGGTTAGACACTACATATCCATTGGGTCACTCAGGTAATTAAGGACCATTCTGATGTAGGATTTTAAAATTGAAGCCTTGAATGCCTAATTAATGCTGTATTTTAAATCTTTTTCAGGCTTTTAAAGGCATATTTTACTCTTTTTCAGGCTACTCTAAAAAGGAATCCTGATGTTATGCCAGCTTCATTCCAAGACTGGGGGAGACATCACATATCCAGTGTGCCCCTCAGGTAATATCAGAGCATTCTGATGAAGGATTCTAAATTTAAGGGCTTAAAAGTAAAGCTATATTGACATATATTCAGGCTGTTAAAGGCATATTTAACTCTCCTTCAGGCCACTCTAACATGGATTCCTACTGTTAAGCCAGGTTCATTTAAACTCTGGGTTAGACACTACATATCCATTGGGTCACTCAGGTAATTAAGGACCATTCTGATGTAGGATTTTAAAATTGAAGCCTTGAATGCCTAATTAATGCTGTATTTTAAATCTTTTTCAGGCTTTTAAAGGCATATTTTACTCTTTTTCAGGCTACTCTAAAAAGGAATCCTGATGTTATGCCAGCTTCATTCCAAGACTGGGGAGACATCACATATCCAGTGTGCCCCTCAGGTAATATCAGAGCATTCTGATGAAGGATTCTAAATTTAAGGGCTTAAAAGTAAAGCTATATTGACATATATTCAGGCTGTTAAAGGCATATTTAACTCTCCTTCAGGCCACTCTAAAATGGATTCCTACTGTTAAGCCAGGTTCATTTAAACTCTGGGTTAGACACTACATATCCATTGGGTCACTCAGGTAATTAAGGACCATTCTGATGTAGGATTTTAAAATTGAAGCCTTGAATGCCTAATTAATGCTGTATTTTAAATCTTTTTCAGGCTTTTAAAGGCATATTTTACTCTTTTTCAGGCTACTCTAAAAAGGAATCCTGATGTTATGCCAGCTTCATTCCAAGACTGGGGGAGACATCACATATCCAGTGTGTGCCTCAGGTAATATCAGAGCATTCTGATGTACGAGGATTCTAAAATTAAGGGCTTAAAAGTAAAGCTATATTGACATATATCCAGGCTGTTAAAGGCATATTTAACTCTCCTTCAGGCCACTCTAAAATGGATTCCTACTGTTAAGCCAGGTTCATTTAAACTCTGGGTTAGACACTACATATCCATTGGGTCACTCAGGTAATTAAGGACCATTCTGATGTAGGATTTTAAAATTGAAGCCTTGAATGTCTAATTAATGCTGTATTTTAAATCTTTTTCAGGCTTTTAAAGGCATATTTTACTCTTTTTCAGGCTACTCTAAAAAGGAATCCTGATGTTATGCCAGCTTCATTCCAAGACTGGGGGAGACATCACATATCCAGTAAGTGCCTCAGGTAATATCAGAGCATTCTGATGAAGAATTCTAAAATTAAAGGCTTAAAAGTAAAGCTATATTGACATATATTCAGGCTGTTAAAGGCATATTTTACTCTTTTTCAGGCTACTCTAAAAAGGAATCCTGATGTTATGCCAGCTTCATTCCACAACTGGGGGAGACATCACATATCCAGTGTGTCCCTCAGGTAATATCAGAGAATTCTGATGAAGGATTCTAAATTTAAGGGCTTAAAAGTAAAGCTATATTGACATATATTCAGGCTGTTAAAGGCATATTTAACTCTCCTTCAGGCCACTCTAAAATGGATTCCTACTGTTAAGCCAGGTTCATTTAAACTCTGGGTTAGACACTACATATCCATTGGGTCAATCAGGTAATTAAGGACCATTCTGATGTAGGATTTTAAAATTGAAGCCTTGAATGCCTAATTAATGCTGTATTTTAAATCTTTTTCAGGCTTTTAAAGGCATATTTTACTCTTTTTCAGGCTACTCTAAAAAGGAATCCTGATGTTATGCCAGCTTCATTCCAAGACTGGGGGAGACATCACATATCCAGTGTGCCCCTCAGGTAATATCAGAGCATTCTGATGAAGGATTCTAAATTTAAGGGCTTAAAAGTAAAGCTATATTGACATATATTCAGGCTGTTAAAGGCATATTTAACTCTCCTTCAGGCCACTCTAAAATGGATTCCTACTGTTAAGCCAGGTTCATTCAAACTCTGGGTTAGACACTACATATCCATTGGGTCAATCAGGTAATTAAGGACCATTCTGATGTAGGATTTTAAAATTGAAGCCTTAAATATCTAATTAATGCTGTATTTTAAATCTTTTTCAGGCTTTTAAAGGCATATTTTACTCTTTTTTCAGGCTACTCTAAAAAGGAATCCTGATGTTATGCCAGCTTCATTCCAAGACTGGGGAGACATCACATATCCAGTGTGCCCCTCAGGTAATATCAGAGCATTCTGATGAAGGATTCTAAATTTAAGGGCTTAAAAGTAAAGCTATATTGACATATATTCAGGCTGTTAAAGGCATATTTAACTCTCCTTCAGGCCACTCTAAAATGGATTCCTACTGTTAAGCCAGGTTCATTTAAACTCTGGGTTAGACACTACATATCCATTGGGTCACTCAGGTAATTAAGGACCATTCTGATGTAGGATTTTAAAATTGAAGCCTTGAATGCCTAATTAATGCTGTATTTTAAATCTTTTTCAGGCTTTTAAAGGCATATTTTACCCTTTTTCAGGCTACTCTAAAAAGGAATCCTGATGTTATGCCAGCTTCATTCCAAGACTGTGGGAGACATCACATATCCAGTATGTGCCTCAGGTAATATCAGAGCATTCTGATGAAGGATTCTAAAATTAAGGGCTTAAAAGTAAAGCTATATTGACATATATTCAGGCTGTTAAAGGCATATTTAACTCTCCTTCAGGCCACTCTAAAATGGATTCCTACTGTTAAGCCAGGTTCATTTAAACTCTGGGTTAGACACTACATATCCATTGGGTCACTCAGGTAATTAAGGACCATTCTGATGTAGGATTTTAAAATTGAAGCCTTGAATGCCTAATTAATGCTGTATTTTAAATCTTTTTCAGGCTTTTAAAGGCATATTTTACTCTTTTTCAGGCTACTCTAAAAAGGAATCCTGATGTTATGCCAGCTTCATTCCAAGACTGGGGAGACATCACATATCCAGTGTGTCCTCAGGTAATATCAGAGCATTCTGATGAAGGATTCTAAAATTAAGGGCTTAAAAGTAAAGCTATATTGACATATATTCAGGCTGTTAAAGGCATATTTAACTCTCCTTCAGGCCACTCTAAATGGATTCCTACTGTTAAGCCAGGTTCATTTAAACTCTGGGTTAGACACTACATATCCATTGGGTCAATCAGGTAATTAAGGACCATTCTGATGTAGGATTTTAAAATTGAAGCCTTAAATATCTAATTAATGCTGTATTTTAAATCTTTTTCAGGCTTTTAAAGGCATATTTTACTCTTTTTCAGGCTACTCTAAAAAGGAATCCTGATGTTATGCCAGCTTCATTCCACAACTGGGGAGACATTACATATCCAGTGTGTCCCTCAGGTAATATCAGAGCATTCTGATGAAGGATTCTAAATTTAAGGGCTTAAAAGTAAAGCTATATTGACATATATTCAGGCTGTTAAAGGCATATTTAACTCTCCTTCAGGCCACTCTAAAATGGATTCCTACTGTTAAGCCAGGTTCATTTAAACTCTGGGTTAGACACTACATATCCATTGGGTCACTCAGGTAATTAAGGACCATTCTGATGTAGGATTTTAAAATTGAAGCCTTGAATGCCTAATTAATGCTGTATTTTAAATATTTTTCAGGCTTTTAAAGGCATATTTTACTCTTTTTCAGGCTACTCTAAAAAGGAATCCTGATGTTATTATGCCAGCTTCATTCCAAGACTAATATCAGAGCATTCTGGGTAATTAAGATTCTGATGTAGGATTTTAAAATTGAAGCCTTGAATGCCTAATTAATGCTGTATTTTAAATCCAGGCTTTTAAAGGCATATTTTACTGGCTACTCTAAAAAGGAATCCTGATGTTATGCCAGCTTCATTCCAAACTGGGGAGACATTCCAGTGTGTGCCCCTCAGGTAATATCAGAGATTCTGATGAAGGATTCTAAAATTAAGCTTAAAAGTAAAGCTATATTGACATATATTCAGGCTGTTAAAGGCATATTTTTTACTCTCCTTCAGGCCACTCTAAAATGGATTCCTACTGTTAAGCCAGGTTCATTTAAACTCTGGGTTAGACACTACATATCCATTGGGTCACTCAGGTAATTAAGGACCATTCTGATGTAGGATTTTAAAATTGAAGCCTTGAATGCCTAATTAATGCTGTATTTTAAATCTTTTTCAGGCTTTTAAAGGCATATTTTACTCTTTTTCAGGCTACTCTAAAAAGGAATCCTGATGTTATGCCAGCTTCATTCCAAGACTGGGGGAGACATCACATATCCAGTAAGTGCCTCAGGTAATATCAGAGCATTCTGATGAAGACCTCTAAAATTAAGGGCTTAAAAGTAAAGCTATATTGACATATATCCAGGCTGTTAAAGGCATATTTAACTCCCTTCAGGCCACTCTAAAATGGATTCCTACTGTTAAGCCAGGTTCATTTAAACTCTGGGTTAGACACTACATATCCATTGGGTCACTCAGGTAATTAAGGACCATTCTGATGTAGGATTTTAAAATTGAAGCCTTGAATGCCTAATTAATGCTGTATTTTAAATCTTTTTCAGGCTTTTAAAGGCATATTTTACTCTTTTTCAGGCTACTCTAAAAGGAATCCTGATGTTATGCCAGCTTCATTCCAAGACTGGGGAGACATCACATATCCAGTGTGTCCCTCAGGTAATATCAGAGCCTTCTGATGAAGGATTCTAAATTTAAGGGCTTAAAAGTAAAGCTATATTGACATATATTCAGGCTGGTAAAGGCATATTTAACTCTCCTTCAGGCCACTATAACATGGATTCCTACTGTTAAGCCAGGTTCATTTAAACTCTGGGTTAGACACTACATATCCATTGGGTCACTCAGGTAATTAAGGACCATTCTGATGTAGGATTTTAAAATTGAAGCCTTGAATGTCTAATTAATGCTGTATTTTAAATCTTTTTCAGGCTTTTAAAGGCATATTTTACCCTTTTTCAGGCTACTCTAAAAGGAATCCTGATGTTATGCCAGCTTCATTCCAAGACTGGGGGAGACATCACATATCCAGTAAGTGCCTCAGGTAATATCAGAGCATTCTGATGAAGAATTCTAAAATTAAAGGCTTAAAAGTAAAGCTATATTGACATATATTCAGGCTGTTAAAGGCATATTTAACTCTCCTTCAGGCCACTCTAAAATGGATTCCTACTGTTAAGCCAGGTTCATTTAAACTCTGGGTTAGACACTACATATCCATTGGGTCACTCAGGTAATTAAGGACCATTCTGATGTAGGATTTTAAAATTGAAGCCTTGAATGCCTAATTAATGCTGTATTTTAAATCTTTTTCAGGCTTTTAAAGGCATATTTTACTCTTTTTCAGGCTACTCTAAAAGGAATCCTGATGTTATGCCAGCTTCATTCCAAGACTGGGGAGACATCACATATCCAGTGTGCCTCAGGTAATATCAGAGCATTCTGATGAAGGATTCTAAAATTAAGGGCTTAAAAGTAAAGCTATATTGACATATATTCAGGCTGTTAAAGGCATATTTAACTCTCCTTCAGGCCACTCTAAAATGGATTCCTACTGTTAAGCCAGGTTCATTTAAACTCTGTTAGACACTACATATCCATTGGGTCACTCAGGTAATTAAGGACCATTCTGATGTAGGATTTTAAAATTGAAGCCTTGAATGTCTAATTAATGCTGTATTTTAAATTTTTTCAGGCTTTTAAAGGCATATTTTACTCTTTTTCAGGCTACTCTAAAAAAGGAATCCTGATGTTATGCCAGCTTCATTCCAAGACTGGGGGAGACATCACATATCCAGTGTGTCCCTCAGGTAATATCAGAGCATTCTGATGAAGGATTCTAAAATTAAGGGCTTAAAAGTAAAGCTATATTGACATATATTCAGGCTGTTAAAGGCATATTTAACTCTCCTTCAGGCCACTCTAAATGGATTCCTACTGTTAAGCCAGGTTCATTTAAACTCTGGGTTAGACACTACATATCCATTGGGTCAATCAGGTAATTAAGGACCATTCTGATGTAGGATTTTAAAATTGAAGCCTTAAATATCTAATTAATGCTGTATTTTTTAAATCTTTTTCAGGCTTTTAAAGGCATATTTTACTCTTTTTCAGGCTACTCTAAAAAGGAATCCTGATGTTATGCCAGCTTCATTCCAAGACTGGGGAGACATCACATATCCAGTGTGCCCTCAGGTAATATCAGAGCATTCTGATGAAGGATTCTAAAATTTAAGGGCTTAAAAGTAAAGATATATTGACATATATTCAGGCTGTTAAAGGCATATTTAACTCTCCTTCAGGCCACTCTAAAATGGATTCCTACTGTTAAGCCAGGTTCATTTAAACTCTGGGTTAGACACTACATATCCATTGGGTCACTCAGGTAATTAAGGACCATTCTGATGTAGGATTTTAAAATTGAAGCCTTGAATGCCTAATTAATGCTGTATTTTAAATCTTTTTCAGGCTTTTAAAGGCATATTTTACTCTTTTTCAGGCTACTCTAAAAAGGAATCCTGATGTTATGCCAGCTTCATTCCAAGACTGGGGAGACATCACATATCCAGTGTGTCCCTCAGGTAATATCAGAGCATTCTGATGAAGGATTCTAAAATTAAAGGGCTTAAAAGTAAAGCTATATTGACATATATTCAGGCTGTTAAAGGCATATTTAACTCTCCTTCAGGCCACTCTAAAATGGATTCCTACTGTTAAGCCAGGTTCATTTAACCTCTGGGTTAGACACTACATATCCATTGGGTAATTAAGGACCATTCTGATGTAATTTTAAAATTGAAGCCATTCTAATTAATGCTGTATTTTAAATCTTTTCAGGCTTTTAAAATATTTAACTCTTTTCAGGCAAGCCTTGTTAATGCCATTCCAAACTCTGGAGACATTAATATCCATTGCTGTATTTTAAATCATTTTGTAGGCTTTTTAAAGGCATATTTTTTTACATATTTTCAGGCTTTTTTTTTTACTCTAAAAAAAACAAATCCTGATGTTATGCCAGCTTCATTCCAAGACTGGGGGAGACATCACATATCCAGTGTGTCCCTCAGGTAATATCAGAGCATTCTGATGAAGGATTCTAAAATTAAGGGCTTAAAAGTAAAGCTATATTGACATATATTCCAGGCTGTTAAAGGCATATTTAACTCTCCTTCAGGCCACTCTAAAATGGATTCCTACTGTTAAGCCAGGTTCATTTAAACTCTGGGTTAGACACTACATATCCATTGGGTCACTCAGGTAATTAAGGACCATTCTGATGTAGGATTTTAAATTTGAAGCCTTGAATGCCTAATTAATGCTGTATTTTAAAATCTTTTTTCAGGCTTTTAAAGGCATATTTTACTCTTTTTCAGGCTACTCTAAAAAGGAATCCTGATGTTATGCCAGCTTCATTCCAAGACTGGGGTAGACATCACATATCCAGTGTGCCCCTCAGGTAATATCAGAGCATTCTGATGAAGGATTCTAAAATAAAAGGCTTAAAAGTAAAGATATATATTCACATATATTCAGGCTGTTAAAGGCATATTTAACTCTCCTTCAGGCCACTCTAAAATGGATTCCTACTGTTAAGCCAGGTTCATTTAAACTCTGGGTTAGACACTACATATCCATTGGGTCACTCAGGTAATTAAGGACCATTCTGATGTAGGATTTTAAAATTGAAGCCTTGAATGCCTAATTAATGCTGTATTTTAAATCTTTTTCAGGCTTTTAAAGGCATATTTTACTCTTTTTCAGGCAACTCTAAAAAAATCCTGATGTTATGCCAGCTTCATTCCAAGACTGGGGAGACATCACATATCCAGTGTGTGCCTCAGGTAATATCAGAGCATTCTGATGAAGACTAAAATTAAGGCTTAAAAGTAAAGCTATATTGACATATATCCAGGCTGTTAAAGGCATATTTAACTCTCCTTCAGGCCACTCTAAAATGGATTCCTACTGTTAAGCCAGGTTCATTTAAACTCTGGGTTAGACACTACATATCCATTGGGTCACTCAGGTAATTAAGGACCATTCTGATGTAGGATTTTAAAATTGAAGCCTTTAATGCCTAGTTAATGCTGTATTTTAAATCTTTTTCAGGCTTTTAAAGGCATATTTTACTCTTTTTCAGGCTACTCTAAAAAGAATCCTGATGTTATGCCAGCTTCATTCCACAACTGGGGGAGACATCACATATCCAGTGTGTCCCTCAGGTAATATCAGAGAATTCTGATGAAGGATTCTAAATTTAAGGGCTTAAAAGTAAAGCTATATTGACATATATTCAGGCTGTTAAAGGCATATTTAACTCTCCTTCAGGCCACTCTAAATGGATTCCTACTGTTAAGCCAGGTTCATTCAAACTCTGGGTTAGACACTACATATCCATTGGGTCAATCAGGTAATTAAAGACCATTCTGATGTAGGATTTTAAAATTGAAGCCTTGAATGTCTAATTAATGCTGTATTTTAAATCTTTTTCAGGCTTTTAAAGGCATATTTTACTCTTTTTCAGGCTACTCTAAAAAGGAATCCTGATGTTATGCCAGCTTCATTCCAAGACTGGGGGAGACATCACATATCCAGTAAGTGCCTCAGGTAATATCAGAGCATTCTGATGTAGAATTCTAAAATTAAAGGCTTAAAAGTAAAGCTATATTGACATATATTCAGGCTGTTAAAGGCATATTTAACTCTTTTTCAGGCTACTCTAAAAAGGAATCCTGATGTTATGCCAGCTTCATTCCAAACTGGGGGAGACATCACATATCCAGTGTGTCCCTCAGGTAATATCAGAGATTCTGATGAAGGATTCTAAATTTAAGGGCTTAAAAGTAAAGCTATATTGACATATATTCAGGCTGTTAAAGGCATATTTAACTCTCCTTCAGGCCACTCTAACATGGATTCCTACTGTTAAGCCAGGTTCATTCAAACTCTGGGTTAGACACTACATATCCATTGGGTCAATCAGGTAATTAAGGACCATTCTGATGTAGGATTTTAAAATTGAAGCCTTAAATATCTAATTAATGCTGTATTTTAAATCTTTTTCAGGCTTTTAAAGGCATATTTTACTCTTTTTCAGGCTACTCTAAAAAGGAATCCTGATGTTATGCCAGCTTCATTCCAAGACTGGGGGAGACATCACATATCCAGTGTGTCCCTCAGGTAATATCAGAGAATTCTGATGAAGGATTCTAAATTTAAGGGCTTAAAAGTAAAGCTATATTGACATATATTCAGGCTGTTAAAGGCATATTTTACTCTCCTTCAGGCCACTCTAACATGGATTCCTACTGTTAAGCCAGGTTCATTTAAACTCTGGGTTAGACACTACATATCCATTGGGTCACTCAGGTAATTAAGGACCATTCTGATGTAGGATTTTAAAATTGAAGCCTTGAATGCCTAATTAATGCTGTATTTTAAATTTTTTCAGGCTTTTAAAGGCATATTTTACTTTTTTCAGGCTACTCTAAAAAGGAATCCTGATGTTATGCCAGCTTCATTCCAAGACTGGGGAGACATCACATATCCAGTGTGCCCCTCAGGTAATATCAGAGCATTCTGATGAAGGATTCTAAAATTAAAGGCTTAAAAAAAAGATATATTGACATATATTCAGGCTGTTAAAGGCATATTTAACTCTCCTTCAGGCAACTCTAAAATGGATTCCTACTGTTAAGTCAGGTTCATTTAAACTCTGGGTTAGACACTACATATCCATTGGGTCACTCAGGTAATTAAGGACCATTCTGATGTAGGATTTTAAAATTGAAGCCTTGAATGCCTAATTAATGCTGTATTTTAAATCTTTTTCAGGCTTTTAAAGGCATATTTTACTCTTTTTCAGGCTACTCTAAAAAGGAATCCTGATGTTATGCCAGCTTCATTCCAAGACTGGGGGAGACATCACATATCCAGTGTGTGCCTCAGGTAATATCAGAGCATTCTGATGTACGACCTTAAAATTAAGGGCTTAAAAGTAAAGCTATATTGACATATATCCAGGCTGTTAAAGGCATATTTAACTCTCCTTCAGGCCACTCTAAAATGGATTCCTACTGTTAAGCCAGGTTCATTTAAACTCTGGGTTAGACACTACATATCCATTGGGTCAATCAGGTAATTAAGGACCATTCTGATGTAGGATTTTAAAATTGAAGCCTTAAATATCTAATTAATGCTGTATTTTAAATCTTTTTCAGGCTTTTAAAGGCATATTTTACTCTTTTTCAGGCTACTCTAAAAAGGAATCCTGATGTTATGCCAGCTTCATTCCACAACTGGGGGAGACATCACATATCCAGTGTGTCCCTCAGGTAATATCAGAGAATTCTGATGAAGGATTCTAAATTTAAGGGCTTAAAAGTAAAGCTATATTGACATATATTCAGGCTGTTAAAGGCATATTTAACTCCCTTCAGGCCACTCTAACATGGATTCCTACTGTTAAGCCAGGTTCATTCAAACTCTGGGTTAGACACTACATATCCATTGGGTCAATCAGGTAATTAAGGACCATTCTGATGTAGGATTTTAAAATTGAAGCCTTAAATATCTAATTAATGCTGTATTTTAAATCTTTTTCAGGCTTTTAAAGGCATATTTTACTCTTTTTCAGGCTACTCTAAAAAGGAATCCTGATGTTATGCCAGCTTCATTCCACAACTGGGGGAGACATCACATATCCAGTGTGTCCCTCAGGTAATATCAGAGAATTCTGATGAAGGATTCTAAATTTAAGGGCTTAAAAGTAAAGCTATATTGACATATATTCAGGCTGTTAAAGGCATATTTTACTCTCCTTCAGGCCACTCTAACATGGATTCCTACTGTTAAGCCAGGTTCATTTCAAACTCTGGGTTAGACACTACATATCCATTGGGTCACTCAGGTAATTAAGGACCATTCTGATGTAGGATTTTAAAAATTGAAGCCTTGAATGCCTAATTAATGCTGTATTTTAAATATTTTTCAGGCTTTTAAAGGCATATTTTTTATCTTTTTCAGGCTACTCTAAAGGAATCCTGATGTTATGCCAGCTTCATTCCAAACTCTGGGTTAGACATCACATATCCAGTGGGGTTATCAGAGCATTCTGATGAAGGATTCTAAATTTAGGTAATTAAGGACATTGGATGTAGGATTTTAAAATTGAAAATGCCTAATTAATGCTGTATTTTAAATATTTTTCAGGCTTTTAAAGGCATATTTTACTCTTTTTCAGGCCTCTAAAAAAATCCTGATGTTATGCCAGGTTCATTCCAAGAGCATCACATATCCAGTGTGCCCCTCAGGTAATATCAAGACCATTCTGAAAATTCTAAAATAAAAGGCTTAAAAGTAAAGATATATTGACATATATTCAGGCTGTTAAAGGCATATTTAACTATCCTTCAGGCAACTCTAAAATGGATTCCTACTGTTAAGCCAGGTTCATTTAAACTCTGGGTTAGACACTACATATCCATTGGGTCACTCAGGTAATTAAGGACCATTCTGATGTAGGATTTTAAAATTAAAGCCTTGAATGCCTTATTAATGCTGTATTTTAAATCTTTTCAGGCTTTAAAGGCATATTTTACTCTTTTTCAGGCAACTCTAAAAACAAATCCTGATGTTATGCCAGCTTCATTCCAAGACTGGGGAGACATCACATATCCAGTAAGTGCCTCAGGTAATATCAGAGCATTCTGATGTAGACCTTTTAAAATTAAGGGCTTAAAAGTAAAACTATATTGACATATATTCAGGCTGTTAAAGGCATATTTTACTCTTTTTCAGGCTACTCTAAAAAGGAATCCTGATGTTATGCCAGCTTCATTCCACAACTGGGGGAGACATTACATATCCAGTGTGTCCCTCAGGTAATATCAGAGAATTCTGATGAAGGATTCTAAATTTAAGGCTTAAAAGTAAAGCTATATTGACATATATTCAGGCTGTTAAAGGCATATTTAACTCTCCTTCAGGCCACTCTAACATGGATTCCTACTGTTAAGCCAGGTTCATTCAAACTCTGGGTTAGACACTACATATCCATTGGGTCACTCAGGTAATTAAGGACCATTCTGATGTAGGATTTTAAAATTGAAGCCTTGAATGCCTAATTAATGCTGTATTTTAAATATTTTTCAGGCTTTTAAAGGCATATTTTACTCTTTTTCAGGCTACTCTAAAAAGGAATCCTGATGTTATGCCAGCTTCATTCCAAGACTGGGGGAGACATCACATATCCAGTAAGTGCCTCAGGTAATATCAGAGCATTCTGATGTACGATTAAAAATTTAAGGGCTTAAAAGTAAAGCTATGTTGACATATATCCAGGCTGTTAAAGGCATATTTAACTCTCCTTCAGGCCACTCTAAAATGGATTCCTACTGTTAAGCCAGGTTCATTTAAACTCTGGGTTAGACACTACATATCCATTGGGTCACTCAGGTAATTAAGGACCATTCTGATGTAGGATTTTAAAAATTGAAGCCTTTAATGTCTAATTAATTCTGTATTTTAAATTTTTCAGGCTTTTAAAGGCATATTTTACTCTTTTTCAGGCTACTCTAAAAGGAATCCTGATGTTATGCCAGCTTCATTCCAAGACTGGGGAGACATCACATATCAGTGTGCCCCTCAGGTAATATCAGAGCATTCTGATGAAGGATTCTAAATAAAAGGGCTTAAAAAAAAATATATTCACATATATTCAGGCTGGTAAAGGCATATTTAACTTTCTCCTTCAGGCAACTCTAAAATGGATTCCTACTGTTAAGTCAGGTTCATTTAAACTCTGGTTAGACACTACATATCCATTGGGTCACTCAGGTAATTATGACCACAGATGTAGATTTTAAAATTAAAGCCTTGAAAGCTTAATTAATGCTGTATTTTAAATCATTTTCAGGTTTTTAAAGGCATATTTTACTCTTTTTTTCAGGCAAATCTTTAAAACAAATCCTGATGTTATGCCAGCTTCATTCCAAGACTGGGGATA
>JAEKDQ010000169.1:0-21696 GCA_026937815.1 Etheostoma perlongum | reverse complement strand
TCTAACCCAGAGTTTGAAAGAAACTGGCTTAACAGTAGGAATCCATATTATAGTGGCCTGAAGGAGAGTTAAATATGCCTTTACCAGCCTGAATATATGTCAACATAGCTTTTGTTTTAATCCCTTAAATTTAGAATCCTTCGTCAGAATGCTCTGATATTACCTGAGGGGCACACTGGATATGTGATGTCTCCCCCAGTCTTGGAATGAAGCTGGCATAACATCAGGATTCCTTTTTAGAGTAGCCTGAAAAAGAGTAAAATTTGCCTTTAAAAGCCTGAAAAAGATTTAAAATACAGCATTAATTAGATATTAAAGGCTTCACTTTTAAAATCCTATATCAGAATGGTCCTTAATTACCTGATTGACCCAATGGATATGTAGTGTCTAACCCAGAGTTTGAATGAACCTGGCTTAACAGTAGGAATCCATGTTAGAGTGGCCTGAAGGAGAGTTAAATATGCCTTTAACAGCCTGAATATATGTCAATATAGATTTACTTTTAAGCCCTTAAATTTAGAAGCCTTCATCAGAATGCTCTGATATTACCTGAGGGGCACACTGGATATGTGATGTCTCCCCCAGTCTTGGATGAAGCTGGCATAACATCAGGATTCCTTTTTAGAGTAGCCTGAAAAAGAGTAAAATATGCCTTTAAAAGCCTGAAAAAGATTTAAAAATACAGCATTAATTAGGCATTCAAGGCTTCAATTTTAAAATCTACATCAGAATGGTCCTAATTACCTGAGAGTGACCCAATGGATATGTAGTGTCTAACCCAGAGTTTGAAAGAACCTGGCTTAACAGTAGGAATCCATGTTATAGTGGCCTGAAGGAGAGTTAAATATGCCTTTAACAGCCTGAATATATGTCAATATAGCTTTACTTTTAAGCCCTTAAATTTAGAATCCTTCATCAGAATTCTCTGATATTACCTGAGGGACACACTGGATATGTGATGTCTCCCCCAGTTGTGGAATGAAGCTGGCATAACATCAGGATTCCTTTTTAGAGTAGCCTGAAAAAGAGTAAAATATGCCTTTAAAAGCCTGAAAAAGATTTAAAATACAGCATTAATTAGATATTTAAGGCTTCAATTTTAAAATCCTACATCAGAATGGTCCTTAATTACCTGATTGACCCAATGGATATGTAGTGTCTAACCCAGAGTTTAAATGAACCTGGCATAACAGTAGGAATCCATTTTAGAGTGGCCTGAAGGAGAGTAAAATATGCCTTTAACAGCCTGAATATATGTCAATATAGCTTTACTTTTAAGCCCTTAAATTTAGAATCCTTCATCAGAATGCTCTGATATTACCTGAGGGACACACTGGATATGTGATGTCTCCCCCAGTCTTGGAATGAAGCTGGCATAACATCAGGATTCCTTTTTAGAGTAGCCTGAAAAAGGGTAAAATATGCCTTTAAAAGCCTGAAAAAGATTTAAAATACAGCATTAATTAGACATTCAAGGCTTCAATTTTAAAATCCTACATCAGAATGGTCCTTAATTACCTGAGTGACCCAATGGATATGTAGTGTCTAACCCAGAGTTTGAATGAACCTGGCTTAACAGTAGGAATCCATTTTAGAGTGGCCTGAAGGAGAGTTAAATATGCCTTTAACAGCCTGAATATATGTCAATATAGCTTTACTTTTAAGCCCTTAAATTTAGAATCCTTCATCAGAATTCTCTGATATTACCTGAGGGACACACTGGATATGTGATGTCTCCCCCAGTCTTGGAATGAAGCTGGCATAACATCAGGATTCCTTTTTAGAGTAGCCTGAAAAAGAGTAAAATATGCCTTTAAAAGCCTGAAAAAGATTTAAAATACAGCATTAATTAGATATTTAAGGCTTCAATTTTAAAATCCTACATCAGAATGGTCCTTAATTACCTGAGTGACCCAATGGATATGTAGTGTCTAACCCAGAGTTTGAATGAACCTGGCATAACAGTAGGAATCCATTTAGAGTGGCCTGAAGGAGAGTTAAATATGCCTTTAACAGCCTGAATATATGTCAATATAGCTTTACTTTTAAGCCCTTAATTTTAGGTCCTTCATCAGAATGCTCTGATATTACCTGAGGGACACACTGGATATGTGATGTCTCCCCCAGTCTTGGAATGAAGCTGGCATAACATCAGGATTCCTTTTTAGAGTAGCCTGAAAAAGAGTAAAATATGCCTTTAAAAGCCTGAAAAAGATTTAAAATACAGCATTAATTAGGCATTCAAGGCTTCAATTTTAAAATCCTACATCAGAATGGTCCTTAATTACCTGATTGACCCAATGGATATGTAGTGTCTAACCCAGAGTTTGAATGAACCTGGCTTAACAGTAGGAATCCATGTTAGAGTGGCCTGAAGGAGAGTTAAATATGCCTTTAACAGCCTGAATATATGTCAATATAGCTTTACTTTTAAGCCCTTAAATTTAGAATCCTTCATCAGAATGCTCTGATATTACCTGAGGGGCACACTGGATATGTGATGTCTCCCCAGTCTTGGAATGAAGCTGGCATAACATCAGGATTCCTTTTTAGAGTAGCCTGAAAAAAGAGTAAAATTTGCCTTTAAAAGCCTGAAAAAGATTTAAAATACAGCATTAATTAGATATTAAAGGCTTCAATTTTAAAATCCTACATCAGAATGGTCCTTAATTACCTGATTGACCCAATGGATATGTAGTGTCTAACCCAGAGTTTGAATTAACCTGGCTTAACAGTAGGAATCCATGTTAGAGTGGCCTGAAGGAGAGTTAAATATGCCTTTAACAGCCTGAATATATGTCAATATAGCTTTACTTTTAAGCCTTTAATTTTAGAATCCTTCATCAGAATGCTCTGATATTACCTGAGGGGCACACTGGATATGTGATGTCTCCCCCAGTCTTGGAATGAAGCTGGCATAACATCAGGATTCCTTTTTAGAGTAGCCTGAAAAAGAGTAAAATTGCCTTTAAAAGCCTGAAAAAGATTTAAAATACAGCATTAATTAGGCATTCTAAAGGCTTCAATTTTAAAATCCTACATCAGAATGGTCCTTTATTACCTGATTGACCCAATGGATATGTAGTGTCTAACCCAGAGTTTGAATGAACCTGGCTTAACAGTAGGAATCCATGTTAGAGTGGCCTGAAGGAGAGTAAAATATGCCTTTAAAAGCCTGAAAAAGATTTTAAATACAGCATTAATTAGACATTCAAGGCTTCAATTTTAAAATCCTACATCAGAATGGTCCTTAATTACCAATGTAGTGTCTAACCCAGAGTTTGAATGAACCTGGCTTAACAGTAAGAATCCATGTTAGAGTGGCCTGAAGGAGAGTTAAATATGCCTTTAACAGCCTGAAAATATGTCATTATAGCTTTACTTTTAATCCCTTACATTTAGAATCCTTCATCAGAATGCTCTGATATTACCTGAGGCACACACTGGATATGTGATGTCTCCCCAGTCTTGGAATGAAGCTGGCATAACATCAGGATTCCTTTTTTAGAGTAGCCTGAAAAAGAGTAAAATATGCCTTTAAAAGCCTGAAAAAGATTTAAAATACAGCATTAATTAGACATTCAAGGCTTCAAATTTTAAAATCCTACATCAGAATGGTCCTTAATTACCTGAGTGACCCAATGGATATGTAGTGTCTAACCCAGAGTTTGAATGAACCTGGCTTAACAGTAGGAATCCATGTTAGAGTGGCCTGAAGGAGAGTTAAATATGCCTTTAACAGCCTGAATATATGTCAATATAGCTTTACTTTTAAGCCCTTAATTTAGAATCCTTCATCAGAATGCTCTGATATTACCTGAGGGGCACACACTGGATATGTGATGTCTCCCCCAGTCTTGGAATGAAGCTGGCATAACATCAGGATTCCTTTTTAGAGTAGCCTGAAAAAAGAGTAAAATATGCCTTTAAAAGCCTGAAAAAGATTTAAAATACAGCATTAATTAGATATTCAAAGGCTTCAATTTTAAAATCCTACATCAGAATGGTCCTTAATTACCTGATTGACCCAATGGATATGTAGTGTCTAACCCAGAGTTTGAATTAACCTGGCTTAACAGTAGGAATCCATGTTAGAGTGGCCTGAAGGAGAGTTAAATATGCCTTTAACAGCCTGAATATATGTCAATATAGCTTTACTTTTAAGCCCTTAAATTTAGAATCCTTCATCAGAATGCTCTGATATTACCTGAGGGGCACACTGGATATGTGATGTCTCCCCCAGTCTTGGAATGAAGCTGGCATAACATCAGGATTCCTTTTTAGAGTAGCCTGAAAAAGAGTAAAATATGCCTTTAAAAGCCTGAAAAAGATTTAAAATACAGCATTAATTAGATATTAAAGGCTTCAATTTTAAAATCCTACATCAGAATGGTCCTTAATTACCTGAGTGACCCAATGGATATGTAGTGTCTAACCCAGAGTTTGAATGAACCTGGCTTAACAGTAGGAATCCATGTTAGAGTGGCCTGAAGGAGAGTTAAATATGCCTTTAACAGCCTGAATATATGTCAATATAGCTTTACTTTTAAGCCCTTAAATTTAGAATCCTTCATCAGAATGCTCTGATATTACCTGAGGGGCACACTGGATATGTGATGTCTCCCCCAGTCTTGGAATGAAGCTGGCATAACATCAGGATTCCTTTTTAGAGTAGCCTGAAAAAGAGTAAAATATGCCTTTAAAAGCCTGAAAAAGATTTAAAATACAGCATTAATTAGATATTAAAGGCTTCAATTTTAAAAATCCTACATCAGAATGGTCCTTAATTACCTGATTGACCCAATGGATATGTAGTGTCTAACCCAGAGTTTGAATTAACCTGGCTTAACAGTAGGAATCCATGTTAGAGTGGCCTGAAGGAGAGTTAAATATGCCTTTAACAGCCTGAATATATGTCAATATAGCTTTACTTTTAAGCCCTTAAATTTAGAATCCTTCATCAGAATGCTCTGATATTACCTGAGGGGCACACTGGATATGTGATGTCTCCCCCAGTCTTGGAATGAAGCTGGCATAACATCAGGATTCCTTTTTAGAGTAGCCTGAAAAAGAGTAAAATATGCCTTTAAAAGCCTGAAAAAGATTTAAAATACAGCATTAATTAGACATTAAAGGCTTCAATTTTAAAATCCTACATCAGAATAGTCCTTAATTACCTGATGACCCAATGGATATGTAGTGTCTAACCCAGAGTTTGAATGAACAACGCTGGCTCAAAAATGGCTCCTAGGAATCCATGTTAATTGGCCTTTGAAGGAGTCTTTTCGTGTCCTTTTAACAGCCTCTACAATTTTCTATCCATGGAACTTCCAGCCTTTTAGGGGTTGTTGGGCTTTAAATCCATACCTTTAAATCCCAGATTAATCCACTTTATGTCCATAATTCATCGCGGCACACTGGATATGCTCTGTCTCTCCCAGTCTTGGGAAGTGAAGGGCCGGTATGCCCATATATGGGAGACATCAGCCAAAGACTAGGAGCCTGAAAGATTACAGCCCTCCCAATTCCTATCTGCCAACACTTTGTCAACGTCTCCATGCAAAAAGCTTAAAAACAAGCATTATATCTACCATTTTATAGCGGAAATGGCCTCATTGGTTTGAAATGGCATATATTTGCATTATATATTATATATTTGGGCCTGAAGAAATGGAAATAGTATGTGCTTTATATGAGTTATAATGTTTATTATGTTTATTTTTGCATATAGAAACAGTTTTAGACACACAAATGCTTGTGTAGCATTGTTGTGGGTGTAATATCCTTTAATGAATATATGTCAATATAGCTTTATTTTAAGCCCTTAAATTTAGCATCAGGTAAATATTACCTGAGGGCAAAATCGTGTGGACCCCAGTTTTGAAAAAATGGCATCTCAGTATTTTTTAGAGTAGCCTGAAAAAGAGTAAAATTATTTCTTCCTTTAAAGACATAAAAAGATTTAAAAAAAATACATATGTCTGTGATTAATTATCTGGAAGAGTCATTTCCGTTTTCTTTATTTAAGGTCCTCAACCATTTTTAAAAAGTCCTCATTGCATCAGAATGGTCCTGAAAAAAATTGTTCACCTGATTGACCCAATGGATATGTAGTGTCTAAATCCAGAGTTTGAATTAACCTGGCTTAACAGTAGGAATCCATGTTAGAGTGGCCTGAAGGAGAGTTAAATATGCCTTTAACAGCCTGAATATATGTCAATATAGCTTTACTTTTAAGCCCTTAAATTTAGAATCCTTCATCAGAATGCTCTGATATTACCTGAGGGGCACACTGGATATGTGATGTCTCCCCAGTCTTGGAATGAAGCTGGCATAACATCAGGATTCCTTTTTAGAGTAGCCTGAAAAAGAGTAAAATATGCCTTTAAAAGCCTGAAAAAGATTTAAAATACAGCATTAATTAGATATTAAAGGCTTCAATTTTAAAATCCTACATCAGAATGGTCCTTAATTACCTGATTGACCCAATGGATATGTAGTGTCTAACCCAGAGTTTGAATTAACCTGGCTTAACAGTAGGAATCCATGTTAGAGTGGCCTGAAGGAGAGTTAAATATGCCTTTAACAGCCTGAATATATGTCAATATAGCTTTACTTTTAAGCCTTTAATTTTAGAATCCTTCATCAGAATGCTCTGATATTACCTGAGGGGCACACTGGATATGTGATGTCTCCCCCAGTCTTGGAATGAAGCTGGCATAACATCAGGATTCCTTTTTAGAGTAGCCTGAAAAAGAGTAAAATTTGCCTTTAAAAGCCTGAAAAAAGATTTAAAATACAGCATTAATTAGATATTAAAGGCTTCAATTTTAAAATCCTACATCAGAATGGTCCTTAATTACCTGATTGACCCAATGGATATGTAGTGTCTAACCCAGAGTTTGAATTAACCTGGCTTAACAGTAGGAATCCATGTTAGAGTGGCCTGAAGGAGAGTTAAATATGCCTTTAACAGCCTGAATATATGTCAATATAGCTTTACTTTTAAGCCCTTAAATTTAGAATCCTTCATCAGAATGCTCTGATATTACCTGAGGGGCACACTGGATATGTGATGTCTCCCCAGTCTTGGAATGAAGCTGGCATAACATCAGGATTCCTTTTTAGAGTAGCCTGAAAAAGAGTAAAATATGCCTTTAAAAGCCTGAAAAAGATTTAAAATACAGCATTAATTAGATATTAAAGGCTTCAATTTTAAAATCCTACATCAGAATGGTCCTTTATTACCTGATTGACCCAATGGATATGTAGTGTCTAACCCAGAGTTTGAATGAACCTGGCTTAACAGTAGGAATCCATGTTAGAGTGGCCTGAAGGAGAGTTAAATATGCCTTTAACAGCCTGAATATATGTCAATATAGCTTTACTTTTAAGCCCTTAAATTTAGAATCCTTCATCAGAATGCTCTGATATTACCTGAGGGGCACACTGGATATGTGATGTCTCCCCCAGTCTTGGAATGAAGCTGGCATAACATCAGGATTCCTTTTTTAGAGTAGCCTGAAAAAGAGTAAAATATGCCTTTAAAAGCCTGAAAAAGATTTAAAATACAGCATTAATTAGATATTCAAGGCTTCAATTTTAAAATCCTACATCAGAATGGTCCTTAATTACCTGATTGACCCAATGGATATGTAGTGTCTAACCCAGAGTTTGAATGAACCTGGCTTAACAGTAGGAATCCATGTTAGAGTGGCCTGAAGGAGAGTTAAATATGCCTTTAACAGCCTGAATATATGTCAATATAGAGTACTTTTAAGCCCTTAAATTTAGAATCCTTCATCAGAATGCTCTGATATTACCTGAGGGGCACACTGGATATGTGATGTCTCCCCAGTCTTGGAATGAAGCTGGCATAACATCAGGATTCCTTTTAGAGTAGCCTGAAAAAGAGTAAAATATGCCTTTAAAGCCTGAAAAAGATTTAAAATACAGCATTAATTAGATATTAAAGGCTTCAATTTTAAAATCCTACATCAGAATGGTCCTTAATTACCTGATTGACCCAATGGATATGTAGTGTCTAACCCAGAGTTTGAATGAACCTGGCTTAACAGTAGGAATCCATGTTAGAGTGGCCTGAAGGAGAGTTAAATATGCCTTTAACAGCCTGAATATATGTCAATATAGCTTTACTTTTAAGCCCTTAAATTTAGAATCCTTCATCAGAATGCTCTGATATTACCTGAGGGGCACACTGGATATGTGATGTCTCCCCCAGTCTTGGAATGAAGCTGGCATAACATCAGGATTCCTTTTTAGAGTAGCCTGAAAAAGAGTAAAATATGCCTTTAAAAGCCTGAAAAAAGATTTAAAATACAGCATTAATTAGATTTAAAGGCTTCAATTTTAAAATCCTACATCAGAATGGTCCTTAATTACCTGATTGACCCAATGGATATGTAGTGTCTAACCCAGAGTTTGAATGAACCTGGCTTAACAGTAGGAATCCATGTTAGAGTGGCCTGAAGGAGAGTTAAATATGCCTTTAACAGCCTGAATATATGTCAATATAGCTTTACTTTTAAAGCCCTTAAATTTAGAATCCTTCATCAGAATGCTCTGATATTACCTGAGGGGCACACTGGATATGTGATGTCTCCCCAGTCTTGGAATGAAGCTGGCATAACATCAGGATTCCTTTTTAGAGTAGCCTGAAAAAGAGTAAAATATGCCTTTAAAAGCCTGAAAAAGATTTAAAATACAGCATTAATTAGATATTAAAGGCTTCAATTTTAAAATCCTACATCAGAATGGTCCTTAATTACCTGATTGACCCAATGGATATGTAGTGTCTAACCCAGAGTTTGAATGAACCTGGCTTAACAGTAGGAATCCATGTTAGAGTGGCCTGAAGGAGAGTTAAATATGCCTTTAACAGCCTGAATATATGTCAATATAGCTTTACTTTTAAGCCCTTAAATTTAGAATCCTTCATCAGAATGCTCTGATATTACCTGAGGGGCACACTGGATATGTGATGTCTCCCCAGTCTTGGAATGAAGCTGGCATAACATCAGGATTCCTTTTTAGAGTAGCCTGAAAAAAGAGTAAAATATGCCTTTAAAAGCCTGAAAAAGATTTAAAATACAGCATTAATTAGATGTTCAAGGATTCAATTTTAAAATCCTACATCAGAATGGTCCTTAATTACCTGATTGACCCAATGGATATGTAGTGTCTAACCCAGAGTTTGAATGAACCTGGCTTAACAGTAGGAATCCATGTTAGAGTGGCCTGAAGGAGAGTTAAATATGCCTTTAACAGCCTGAATATATGTCAATATAGCTTTACTTTTAAGCCCTTAAATTTAGAATCCTTCATCAGAATGCTCTGATATTACCTGAGGGGCACACTGGATATGTGATGTCTCCCCCAGTCTTGGAATGAAGCTGGCATAACATCAGGATTCCTTTTAGAGTAGCCTGAAAAAAGAGTAAAATATGCCTTTAAAAGCCTGAAAAAGATTTAAAATACAGCATTAATTAGATATTAAAGGCTTCAATTTTAAAATCCTACATCAGAATGGTCCTTAATTACCTGATTGACCCAATGGATATGTAGTGTCTAACCCAGAGTTTGAATTAACCTGGCTTAACAGTAGGAATCCATGTTAGAGTGGCCTGAAGGAGAGTTAAATATGCCTTTAACAGCCTGAATATATGTCAATATAGCTTTACTTTTAAGCCCTTACATTTAGAATCCTTCATCAGAATGCTCTGATATTACCTGAGGGGCACACTGGATATGTGATGTCTCCCCCAGTCTTGGAATGAAGCTGGCATAACATCAGGATTCCTTTTTAGAGTAGCCTGAAAAAGAGTAAAATATGCCTTTAAAAGCCTGAAAAAGATTTAAAATACAGCAGCATTAATTAGATATTTAAGGCTTCAATTTTAAAATCCTACATCAGAATGGTCCTTAATTACCTGATTGACCCAATGGATATGTAGTGTCTAACCCAGAGTTTGAATGAACCTGGCTTAACAGTAGGAATCCATGTTAGAGTGGCCTGAAGGAGAGTTAAATATGCCTTTAACAGCCTGAATATATGTCAAATATAGCTTTACTTTTAAGCCCTTAAATTTAGAATCCTTCATCAGAATGCTCTGATATTACCTGAGGGGCACACTGGATATGTGATGTCTCCCCCAGTCTTGGAATGAAGCTGGCATAACATCAGGATTCCTTTTTAGAGTAGCCTGAAAAAGAGTAAAATATGCCTTTAAAAGCCTGAAAAAGATTTAAAATACAGCATTAATTAGATATTAAAGGCTTCAATTTTAAAATCCTACATCAGAATGGTCCTTAATTACCTGATTGACCCAATGGATATGTAGTGTCTAACCCAGAGTTTGAATTAACCTGGCTTAACAGTAGGAATCCATGTTAGAGTGGCCTGAAGGAGAGTTAAATATGCCTTTAACAGCCTGAATATATGTCAATATAGCTTTACTTTTAAGCCCTTAAATTTAGAATCCTTCATCAGAATGCTCTGATATTACCTGAGGGGCACACTGGATATGTGATGTCTCCCCAGTCTTGGAATGAAGCTGGCATAACATCAGGATTCCTTTTAGAGTAGCCTGAAAAAGAGTAAAATATGCCTTTAAAAGCCTGAAAAAGATTTAAAATACAGCATTAATTAGATATTAAAGGCTTCAATTTTAAAATCCTACATCAGAATGGTCCTTAATTACCTGATTGTGACCCAATGGATATGTAGTGTCTAACCCAGAGTTTGAATGAACCTGGCTTAACAGTAGGAATCCATGTTAGAGTGGCCTGAAGGAGAGTTAAATATGCCTTTAACAGCCTGAATATATGTCAATATAGCTTTACTTTTAAGCCCTTAAATTTAGAATCCTTCATCAGAATGCTCTGATATTACCTGAGGGGCACACTGGATATGTGATGTCTCCCCCAGTCTTGGAATGAAGCTGGCATAACATCAGGATTCCTTTTTAGAGTAGCCTGAAAAAGAGTAAAATATGCCTTTAAAAGCCTGAAAAAGATTTAAAATACAGCATTAATTAGATATTAAAGGCTTCAATTTTAAAATCCTACATCAGAATGGTCCTTAATTACCTGATTGACCCAATGGATATGTAGTGTCTAACCCAGAGTTTGAATTAACCTGGCTTAACAGTAGGAATCCATGTTAGAGTGGCCTGAAGGAGAGTTAAATATGCCTTTAACAGCCTGAATATATGTCAATATAGCTTTACTTTTAAGCCTTTAATTTTAGAATCCTTCATCAGAATGCTCTGATATTACCTGAGGGGCACACTGGATATGTGATGTCTCCCCAGTCTTGGAATGAAGCTGGCATAACATCAGGATTCCTTTTTAGAGTAGCCTGAAAAAGAGTAAAATATGCCTTTAAAAGCCTGAAAAAGATTTAAAATACAGCATTAATTAGATATTAAAGGCTTCAATTTTAAAATCCTACATCAGAATGGTCCTTAATTACCTGATTGACCCAATGGATATGTAGTGTCTAACCCAGAGTTTGAATTAACCTGGCTTAACAGTAGGAATCCATGTTAGAGTGGCCTGAAGGAGAGTTAAATATGCCTTTAACAGCCTGAATATATAGCTTTACTTTTAAGCCCTTAAATTTAGAATCCTTCATCAGAATGCTCTGATATTACCTGAGGGGCACACTGGATATGTGATGTCTCCCCAGTCTTGGAATGAAGCTGGCATAACATCAGGATTCCTTTTTAGAGTAGCCTGAAAAAGAGTAAAATATGCCTTTAAAAGCCTGAAAAAGATTTAAAATACAGCATTAATTAGATATTAAAGGCTTCAATTTTAAAATCCTACATCAGAATGGTCCTTAATTACCTGATTGACCCAATGGATATGTAGTGTCTAACCCAGAGTTTGAATGAACCTGGCTTAACAGTAGGAATCCATGTTAGAGTGGCCTGAAGGAGAGTTAAATATGCCTTTAACAGCCTGAATATATGTCAATATAGCTTTACTTTTAAGCCCTTAAATTTAGAATCCTTCATCAGAATGCTCTGATATTACCTGAGGGGCACACTGGATATGTGATGTCTCCCCAGTCTTGGAATGAAGCTGGCATAACATCAGGATTCCTTTTTAGAGTAGCCTGAAAAAGAGTAAAATATGCCTTTAAAAGCCTGAAAAAGATTTAAAATACAGCATTAATTAGATATTAAAGGCTTCAATTTTAAAATCCTACATCAGAATGGTCCTTAATTACCTGATTGACCCAATGGATATGTAGTGTCTAACCCAGAGTTTGAATGAACCTGGCTTAACAGTAGGAATCCATGTTAGAGTGGCCTGAAGGAGAGTTAAATATGCCTTTAACAGCCTGAATATATGTCAATATAGCTTTACTTTTAAGCCCTTTTAATTTAGAATCCTTCATCAGAATGCTCTGATATTACCTGAGGGGCACACTGGATATGTGATGTCTCCCCCAGTCTTGGAATGAAGCTGGCATAACATCAGGATTCCTTTTTAGAGTAGCCTGAAAAAGAGTAAAATATGCCTTTAAAAGCCTGAAAAAGATTTAAAATACAGCATTAATTAGATATTAAAGGCTTCAATTTTAAAATCCTACATCAGAATGGTCCTTAATTACCTGATTGACCCAATGGATATGTAGTGTCTAACCCAGAGTTTGAATGAACCTGGCTTAACAGTAGGAATCCATGTTAGAGTGGCCTGAAGGAGAGTTAAATATGCCTTTAACAGCCTGAATATATGTCAATATAGCTTTACTTTTAAGCCCTTAAATTTAGAATCCTTCATCAGAATGCTCTGATATTACCTGAGGGCACACTGGATATGTGATGTCTCCCCCAGTCTTGGAATGAAGCTGGCATAACATCAGGATTCCTTTTTAGAGTAGCCTGAAAAAGAGTAAAATATGCCTTTAAAAGCCTGAAAAAGATTTAAAATACAGCATTAATTAGATATTAAAGGCTTCAATTTTAAAATCCTACATCAGAATGGTCCTTAATTACCTGATTGACCCAATGGATATGTAGTGTCTAACCCAGAGTTTGAATGAACCTGGCTTAACAGTAGGAATCCATGTTAGAGTGGCCTGAAGGAGAGTTAAATATGCCTTTAACAGCCTGAATATATGTCAATATAGCTTTACTTTTAAGCCCTTAAATTTAGAATCCTTCATCAGAATGCTCTGATATTACTGAGGCACATACTGGATATGTGATGTCTCCCGCAGTTTTGGAATGAAGCTGGCATAACATCAGGATTCCTTTTTAGAGTAGCCTGAAAAAGAGTAAAATATGCCTTTAAAAGCCTGAAAAAGATTTAAAATACAGCATTAATTAGATATTAAAGGCTTCAATTTTAAAATCCTACATCAGAATGGTCCTTAATTACCTGATTGACCCAATGGATATGTAGTGTCTAACCCAGAGTTTGAATTAACCTGGCTTAACAGTAGGAATCCATGTTAGAGTGGCCTGAAGGAGAGTTAAATATGCCTTTAACAGCCTGAATATATGTCAATATAGCTTTACTTTTAAGCCCTTAAATTTAGAATCCTTCATCAGAATGCTCTGATATTACCTGAGGGGCACACTGGATATGTGATGTCTCCCCCAGTCTTGGAATGAAGCTGGCATAACATCAGGATTCCTTTTTAGAGTAGCCTGAAAAAGAGTAAAATATGCCTTTAAAAGCCTGAAAAAGATTTAAAATACAGCATTAATTAGATATTAAAGGCTTCAATTTTAAAATCCTACATCAGAATGGTCCTTAATTACCTGATTGACCCAATGGATATGTAGTGTCTAACCCAGAGTTTGAATTAACCTGGCTTAACAGTAGGAATCCATGTTAGAGTGGCCTGAAGGAGAGTTAAATATGCCTTTAACAGCCTGAATATATGTCAATATAGCTTTACTTTTAAGCCCTTAAATTTAGAATCCTTCATCAGAATGCTCTGATATTACCTGAGGGGCACACTGGATATGTGATGTCTCCCCCAGTCTTGGAATGAAGCTGGCATAACATCAGGATTCCTTTTAGAGTAGCCTGAAAAAGAGTAAAATATGCCTTTAAAAGCCTGAAAAAGATTTAAAATACAGCATTAATTAGATATTAAAGGCTTCAATTTTAAAATCCTACATCAGAATGGTCCTTAATTACCTGATTGACCCAATGGATATGTAGTGTCTAACCCAGAGTTTGAATTAACCTGGCTTAACAGTAGGAATCCATGTTAGAGTGGCCTGAAGGAGAGTTAAATATGCCTTTAACAGCCTGAATATATGTCAATATAGCTTTACTTTTAAGCCCTTAAATTTAGAATCCTTCATCAGAATGCTCTGATATTACCTGAGGGGCACACTGGATATGTGATGTCTCCCCCAGTCTTGGAATGAAGCTGGCATAACATCAGGATTCCTTTTTTTAGAGTAGCCTGAAAAAGAGTAAAATATGCCTTTAAAAGCCTGAAAAAGATTTAAAATACAGCATTAATTAGACATTAAAGGCTTCAATTTTAAAATCCTACATCAGAATGGTCCTTATTACCTGATTGACCCAATGGATATGTAGTGTCTAACCCAGAGTTTGAATGAACCTGGCTTAACAGTAGGAATCCATGTTAGAGTGGCCTGAAGGAGAGTTAAATATGCCTTTAACAGCCTGAATATATGTCAATATAGCTTTACTTTTAAGCCCTTAAATTTAGAATCCTTCATCAGAATGCTCTGATATTACCTGAGGGGCACACTGGATATGTGATGTCTCCCCAGTCTTGGAATGAAGCTGGCATAACATCAGGATTCCTTTTAGAGTAGCCTGAAAAAGAGTAAAATATGCCTTTAAAAGCCTGAAAAAGATTTAAAATACAGCATTAATTAGATATTAAAGGCTTCAATTTTAAAATCCTACATCAGAATGGTCCTTAATTACCTGAGTGACCCAATGGATATGTAGTGTCTAACCCAGAGTTTGAATGAACCTGGCTTAACAGTAGGAATCCATGTTAGAGTGGCCTGAAGGAGAGTTAAATATGCCTTTAACAGCCTGAATATATGTCAATATAGCTTTACTTTTAAGCCCTTAAATTTAGAATCCTTCATCAGAATGCTCTGATATTACCTGAGGGGCACACTGGATATGTGATGTCTCCCCCAGTCTTGGAATGAAGCTGGCATAACATCAGGATTCCTTTTTAGAGTAGCCTGAAAAAGAGTAAAATATGCCTTTAAAAGCTGAAAAAGATTTAAAATACAGCATTAATTAGATATTAAAGGCTTCAATTTTAAAATCCTACATCAGAATGGTCCTTAATTACCTGATTGACCCAATGGATATGTAGTGTCTAACCCAGAGTTTGAATGAACCTGGCTTAACAGTAGGAATCCATGTTAGAGTGGCCTGAAGGAGAGTTAAATATGCCTTTAACAGCCTGAATATATGTCAATATAGCTTTACTTTTAAGCCCTTAAATTTAGAATCCTTCATCAGAATGCTCTGATATTACCTGAGGGGCACACTGGATATGTGATGTCTCCCCAGTCTTGGAATGAAGCTGGCATAACATCAGGATTCCTTTTAGAGTAGCCTGAAAAAGAGTAAAATATGCCTTTAAAAGCCTGAAAAAGATTTAAAATACAGCATTAATTAGATATTAAAGGCTTCAATTTTAAAATCCTACATCAGAATGGTCCTTAATTACCTGATTGACCCAATGGATATGTAGTGTCTAACCCAGAGTTTGAATGAACCTGGCTTAACAGTAGGAATCCATGTTAGAGTGGCCTGAAGGAGAGTTAAATATGCCTTTAACAGCCTGAATATATGTCAATATAGCTTTACTTTTAAGCCCTTAAATTTAGAATCCTTCATCAGAATGCTCTGATATTACCTGAGGGGCACACTGGATATGTGATGTCTCCCCAGTCTTGGAATGAAGCTGGCATAACATCAGGATTCCTTTTTAGAGTAGCCTGAAAAAGAGTAAAATATGCCTTTAAAAGCCTGAAAAAGATTTAAAATACAGCATTAATTAGATATTAAAGGCTTCAATTTTAAAATCCTACATCAGAATGGTCCTTAATTACCTGATTGACCCAATGGATATGTAGTGTCTAACCCAGAGTTTGAATTAACCTGGCTTAACAGTAGGAATCCATGTTAGAGTGGCCTGAAGGAGAGTTAAATATGCCTTTAACAGCCTGAATATATGTCAATATAGCTTTACTTTTAAGCCCTTAAATTTAGAATCCTTCATCAGAATGCTCTGATATTACCTGAGGGGCACACTGGATATGTGATGTCTCCCCCAGTCTTGGAATGAAGCTGGCATAACATCAGGATTCCTTTTTAGAGTAGCCTGAAAAAGAGTAAAATATGCCTTTAAAAGCCTGAAAAAGATTTAAAATACAGCATTAATTAGATATTAAAGGCTTCAATTTTAAAATCCTACATCAGAATGGTCCTTAATTACCTGATTGACCCAATGGATATGTAGTGTCTAACCCAGAGTTTGAATGAACCTGGCTTAACAGTAGGAATCCATGTTAGAGTGGCCTGAAGGAGAGTTAAATATGCCTTTAACAGCCTGAATATATGTCAATATAGCTTTACTTTTAAGCCCTTAAATTTAGAATCCTTCATCAGAATGCTCTGATATTACCTGAGGGGCACACTGGATATGTGATGTCTCCCCAGTCTTGGAATGAAGCTGGCATAACATCAGGATTCCTTTTTAGAGTAGCCTGAAAAAGAGTAAAATTTGCCTTTAAAAGCCTGAAAAAGATTTAAAATACAGCATTAATTAGATATTAAAGGCTTCAATTTTAAAATCCTACATCAGAATGGTCCTTAATTACCTGATTGACCCAATGGATATGTAGTGTCTAACCCAGAGTTTGAATGAACCTGGCTTAACAGTAGGAATCCATGTTAGAGTGGCCTGAAGGAGAGTTAAATATGCCTTTAACAGCCTGAATATATGTCAATATAGCTTTACTTTTAAGCCCTTAAATTTAGAATCCTTCATCAGAATGCTCTGATATTACCTGAGGGGCACACTGGATATGTGATGTCTCCCCCAGTCTTGGAATGAAGCTGGCATAACATCAGGATTCCTTTTTAGAGTAGCCTGAAAAAGAGTAAAATATGCCTTTAAAAGCCTGAAAAAGATTTAAAATACAGCATTAATTAGATATTAAAGGCTTCAATTTTAAAATCCTACATCAGAATGGTCCTTAATTACCTGATTGACCCAATGGATATGTAGTGTCTAACCCAGAGTTTGAATGAACCTGGCTTAACAGTAGGAATCCATGTTAGAGTGGCCTGAAGGAGAGTTAAATATGCCTTTAACAGCCTGAATATATGTCAATATAGCTTTACTTTTAAGCCCTTAAATTTAGAATCCTTCATCAGAATGCTCTGATATTACCTGAGGGGCACACTGGATATGTGATGTCTCCCCAGTCTTGGAATGAAGCTGGCATAACATCAGGATTCCTTTTTAGAGTAGCCTGAAAAAGAGTAAAATTGCCTTTAAAAGCCTGAAAAAGATTTAAAATACAGCATTAATTAGATATTAAAGGCTTCAATTTTAAAATCCTACATCAGAATGGTCCTTAATTACCTGATTGACCCAATGGATATGTAGTGTCTAACCCAGAGTTTGAATTAACCTGGCTTAACAGTAGGAATCCATGTTAGAGTGGCCTGAAGGAGAGTTAAATATGCCTTTAACAGCCTGAATATATGTCAATATAGCTTTACTTTTAAGCCCTTAAATTTAGAATCCTTCATCAGAATGCTCTGATATTACCTGAGGGGCACACTGGATATGTGATGTCTCCCCAGTCTTGGAATGAAGCTGGCATAACATCAGGATTCCTTTTAGAGTAGCCTGAAAAAGAGTAAAATATGCCTTTAAAAGCCTGAAAAAGATTTAAAATACAGCATTAATTAGATATTAAAGGCTTCAATTTTAAAATCCTACATCAGAATGGTCCTTAATTACCTGATTGACCCAATGGATATGTAGTGTCTAACCCAGAGTTTGAAAGAACCTGGCTTAACAGTAGGAATCCATGTTATAGTGGCCTGAAGGAGAGTTAAATATGCCTTTAACAGCCTGAATATATGTCAATATAGCTTTACTTTTAAGCCCTTAAATTTAGAATCCTTCATCAGAATGCTCTGATATTACCTGAGGGGCACACTGGATATGTGATGTCTCCCCCAGTCTTGGAATGAAGCTGGCATAACATCAGGATTCCTTTTAGAGTAGCCTGAAAAAGAGTAAAATATGCCTTTAAAAGCCTGAAAAAGATTTAAAATACAGCATTAATTAGATATTAAAGGCTTCAATTTTAAAATCCTACATCAGAATGGTCCTTAATTACCTGATTGACCCAATGGATATGTAGTGTCTAACCCAGAGTTTGAATTAACCTGGCTTAACAGTAGGAATCCATGTTAGAGTGGCCTGAAGGAGAGTAAAATATGCCTTTAACAGCCTGAATATATGTCAATATAGCTTTACTTTTAAGCCCTTAAATTTAGAATCCTTCATCAGAATGCTCTGATATTACCTGAGGGGCACACTGGATATGTGATGTCTCCCCCAGTCTTGGAATGAAGCTGGCATAACATCAGATTCCTTTTTAGAGTAGCCTGAAAAAGAGTAAAATATGCCTTTAAAAGCCTGAAAAAGATTTAAAATACAGCATTAATTAGGCATTAAAGGCTTCAATTTTAAAATCCTACATCAGAATGGTCCTTAATTACCTGATTGACCCAATGGATATGTAGTGTCTAACCCAGAGTTTGAATGAACCTGGCTTAACAGTAGGAATCCATGTTAGAGTGGCCTGAAGGAGAGTTAAATATGCCTTTAACAGCCTGAATATATGTCAATATAGCTTTTCTTTTAAGCCCTTAAATTTAGAATCCTTCATCAGAATGCTCTGATATTACCTGAGGGGCACACTGGATATGTGATGTCTCCCCCAGTCTTGGAATGAAGCTGGCATAACATCAGGATTCCTTTTTAGAGTAGCCTGAAAAAGAGTAAAATATGCCTTTAAAAGCCTGAAAAAGATTTAAAATACAGCATTAATTAGATATTAAAGGCTTCAATTTTAAAATCCTACATCAGAATGGTCCTTAATTACCTGATTGACCCAATGGATATGTAGTGTCTAACCCAGAGTTTGAATTAACCTGGCTTAACAGTAGGAATCCATGTTAGAGTGGCCTGAAGGAGAGTTAAATATGCCTTTAACAGCCTGAATATATGTAAATATAGCTTTACTTTTAAGCCCTTAAATTTAGAATCCTTCATCAGAATGCTCTGATATTACCTGAGGGGCACACTGGATATGTGATGTCTCCCCCAGTCTTGGAATGAAGCTGGCATAACATCAGATTCCTTTTAGAGTAGCCTGAAAAAAGAGTAAAATATGCCTTTAAAAGCCTGAAAAAGATTTAAAATACAGCATTAATTAGACATTAAAGGCTTCAATTTTAAAATCCTACATCAGAATAGTCCTTAATTACCTGAGTGACCCAATGGATATGTAGTGTCTAACCCAGAGTTTGAATGAACCTGGCTTAACAGTAGGAATCCATGTTAGAGTGGCCTGAAGGAGAGTTAAATATGCCTTTAACAGCCTGAATATATGTCAATATAGCTTTACTTTTAAGCCCTTAAATTTAGAATCCTTCATCAGAATGCTCTGATATTACCTGAGGGGCACACTGGATATGTGATGTCTCCCCCAGTCTTGGAATGAAGCTGGCATAACATCAGGATTCCTTTTAGAGTAGCCTGAAAAAGAGTAAAATATGCCTTTAAAAGCCTGAAAAAGATTTAAAATACAGCATTAGATGTTCAAGGCTTCAATTTTAAAATCCTACATCAGAATGGTCCTTAATTACCTGATTGACCCAATGGATATGTAGTGTCTAACCCAGAGTTTGAATTAACCTGGCTTAACAGTAGGAATCCATGTTAGAGTGGCCTGAAGGAGAGTTAAATATGCCTTTAACAGCCTGAATATATGTCAAATATAGCTTTACTTTTAAGCCCTTAAATTTAGAATCCTTCATCAGAATGCTCTGATATTACCTGAGGGGCACACTGGATATGTGATGTCTCCCCCAGTCTTGGAATGAAGCTGGCATAACATCAGGATTCCTTTTTAGAGTAGCCTGAAAAGAGTAAAATATGCCTTTAAAAGCCTGAAAAAGATTTAAAATACAGCATTAATTAGACATTAAAGGCTTCAATTTTAAAATCCTACATCAGAATGGTCCTTAATTACCTGAGTGACCCAATGGATATGTAGTGTCTAACCCAGAGTTTGAATGAACCTGGCTTAACAGTAGGAATCCATGTTAGAGTGGCCTGAAGGAGAGTTAAATATGCCTTTAACAGCCTGAATATATGTCAATATAGCTTTACTTTTAAGCCTTTAATTTTAGAATCCTTCATCAGAATGCTCTGATATTACCTGAGGGGCACACTGGATATGTGATGTCTCCCCAGGTCTTGGAATGAAGCTGGCATAACATCAGGATTCCTTTTTAGAGTAGCCTGAAAAAGAGTAAAATATGCCTTTAAAAGCCTGAAAAAAGATTTAAAATACAGCATTAATTAGGCATTCAAAGGCTTCAATTTTAAAATCCTACATCAGAATGGTCCTTAATTACCTGATTGACCCAATGGATATGTAGTGTCTAACCCAGAGTTTGAATTAACCTGGCTTAACAGTAGGAATCCATGTTATAGTGGCCTGAAGGAGAGTTAAATATGCCTTTAACAGCCTGAATATATGTAAATATAGCTTTACTTTTAAGCCCTTAAATTTAGAATCCTTCATCAGAATGCTCTGATATTACCTGAGGGCACACTGGATATGTGATGTCTCCCCCAGTCTTGGAATGAAGCTGGCATAACATCAGGATTCCTTTTTAGAGTAGCCTGAAAAAGAGTAAAATTTGCCTTTAAAAGCCTGAAAAGATTTAAAATACAGCATTAATTAGATATTAAAGGCTTCAATTTTAAAATCCTACATCAGAATGGTCCTTAATTACCTGATTGACCCAATGGATATGTAGTGTCTAACCCAGAGTTTGAATTAACCTGGCTTAACAGTAGGAATCCATGTTAGAGTGGCCTGAAGGAGAGTTAAATATGCCTTTAACAGCCTGAATATATGTAAATATAGCTTTACTTTTAAGCCCTTAAATTTAGAATCCTTCATCAGAATGCTCTGATATTACCTGAGGGGCACACTGGATATGTGATGTCTCCCCCAGTCTTGGAATGAAGCTGGCATAACATCAGGATTCCTTTTTAGAGTAGCCTGAAAAAGAGTAAAATTTGCCTTTAAAAGCCTGAAAAAGATTTAAAATACAGCATTAATTAGATATTAAAGGCTTCAATTTTAAAATCCTACATCAGAATGGTCCTTAATTACCTGATTGACCCAATGGATATGTAGTGTCTAACCCAGAGTTTGAATTAACCTGGCTTAACAGTAGGAATCCATGTTAGAGTGGCCTGAAGGAGAGTAAAATATGCCTTTAACAGCCTGAATATATGTCAATATAGCTTTACTTTTAAGCCTTTAATTTAGAATCCTTCATCAGAATGCTCTGATATTACCTGAGGGC
>JAEKDQ010000168.1:62500-124468 GCA_026937815.1 Etheostoma perlongum | reverse complement strand
GCTTTTTAAAGGAATATTTTACTCTTTTTAAGGCTACTCTAAAAAGGAATCTGATGATGTTATGCTAGCTTCATTCCAAGACTGGGGGAGACATCCAACATATCCAAGTGTCTCTCAGGGTAACATCAGAGCATTCTGATGTATGACCTTAAAATTAAGGGCTTAAAGGTAAGCTATATGGACATATATTCCAGGCTTTTAAAGGCATATTTTACTCTCCTTCAGGCCACTCTAAAATGGATTCCCTACTGTTATGCCAGGTTCATTCAAATACTGGTTAGACACTACATATCCATTGGTTCACTCAGGTAATTAAGGACCATTGTGATGTAGGTTTTAAAATTGAAGCCTTGAATGTCTAATTAATGCTGTATGTTAAATCTTTTTCAGGCTTTAAAGGCATATTTTACTTTTTTTTCAGACTACTCTAAAGGAATCTGATGTTATTCCAGCTTCATTCCAAGACTGGGGGACATCCCCATATCCAGTGTGTCTCTCAGGTAATATCAGAGCATTCTGATGTACAACCTTAAAATTAAGGGCTTAAAAGGTGAAGCTATATGGACATATATTCAGGCTGTTAAAGGCATATTTAACTCTCCTTCAGGCCACTCTAAAAAATGGATTCCTACTGTTAAGGTTCATTCAAACTCTGGGTTAGACACTACATATCCATTGGGTCACTCAGGTAATTAGGGACCATTCTGATGTAGGATTTTAAAATTGAAGCCTTAGAATGTCTAATTAATGCTGTATTTTAAATTTTTTTCAGGCTTTTAAAGGCATATTTTACTCTTTTCAGGCTAATCTAAAAAGGAATCTGATGTTATGCCAGCTTTATGCAAGACTGAGGGAGACATCACATATCCAGTGTGTCTCTCAGGTAATATCACAGCATTCTGATGTATGACCTTAAAATTAAGGGCTTAAAAGGTAAAGCTATATTGACATATATTCAGGCTGTTAAAGGCATATTTAACTCTCCTTCAGGCCACTCTAAAATGGATTCCTACTGTTAAGCCAGGTTCATTCAAACTCTGGGTTTGACACTACATATCCATTGGGTCACTCAGGTAATTAAGGACCATTCTGATGTAGGATTTTAAAATTGAAGCCTTGAATGTCTAATTAATGCTGTATTTAAATCTTTTCAGGCTTTTAAAGGCATATTTTACTCTTTTTCAGGCTAGTCTAAAAAGGAATCCTGATATTATGCCAGCTTCATTCCAAGACTGGGAGAGACATCCCATATCCAGTGTCTCTCAGGTAATATCAGAGCATTCTGATGTACAACCTTAAAATTAAGGGCTTAAAGGTAAAGCTATATTGACATATATTCAGGCTGTTAAAGGCATATTTAACTCTCCTTCAGGCCACTCTAAAATGGATTCCTACTGTTAAGCCAGGTTCATTCAAACTCTGGGTTAGACACTACATATCCATTGGGTCACTCAGGTAATTAGGGACCATTCTGATGTAGGATTTTAAAATTGAAGCCTTGAATGTCTAATTAATGCTGTATTTTAAATTTTTTCAGGCTTTTAAAAGCATATTTTACTCTTTTTCAGGCTACTCTAAAAGGAATCCTGATGTTATGCCAGCTTCATTCCAAGACTGGGGAGACAGCACATATCCAGTGTGTCTCTCAGGTAATATCACAGCATTCTGATGTATGACCTTAAAAATAAAGGCTTAAAGGTAAAGCTATATTGACATATATTCAGGCTGTTAAAGGCATATTTAACTCTCCTTCAGGCCACTCTAAAATGGATTCCTACTGTTAAGCCAGGTTCATTCAAACTCTGGGTTGGACACTACATATCCATTGGGTCACTCAGGTAATTAGGGACCATTCTGATGTAGGATTTTAAAATTGAAGCCTTGAATGTCTAATTAATGCTGTATTTTAAATCTTTTTCAGGCTTTTAAAGGCATATTTTACTCTTTTTTCAGGCTACTCTAAAAAGGAATCCTGATGTTATGCCAGCTTCATTCCAAGACTGGGGGAGACATCCATATCCAGTGTGTCTCTCAGGTAATATCAGAGCATTCTGATGTACAACCTTAAAATTAAGGGCTTAAAAGGTAAAGCTATATTGACATATATTCAGGCTGTTAAAGGCATATTTAACTCTCCTTCAGGCCACTCTAAAATGGATTCCTACTGTTAAGCCAGGTTCATTCAAACTCTGGGTTAGACACTACATATCCATTGGGTCACTCAGGTAATTAGGGACCATTCTGATGTAGGATTTTAAAATTGAAGCCTTGAATGTCTAATTAATGCTGTATTTTAAATCTTTTCAGGCTTTTAAAGGCATATTTTACTCTTTTTTCAGGCTACTCTAAAAATGAATCTGATGTTATGCCAGCTTCATTCCAAGACTGGGGGAGACATCCCATATCCAGTGTGTCTCTCAGGTAATATCAGAGCATTCTGATTTACGACCTTAAAATTAAGGGCTTAAAAGTAAAGCTATATTGACATATATTCAGGCTGTTAAAAGCATATTTAACTCTCCTTCAGGCCACTCTAAAATGGATTCCTACTGTTAAGCCAGGTTCATTCAAACTCTGGGTTAGACACTACATATCCATTGGGTCACTCAGGTAATTAGGGACCATTCTGATGTAGGATTTTAAAATTGAAGCCTTGAATGTCTAATTAATGCTGTATTTTAAATCTTTTTCAGGCTTTTAAAGGCATATTTTACTCTTTTTTCAGGCTACTCTAAAAAAGGAATCCTGATGTTATGCCAGCTTCATTCCAAGACTGGGGGAGACATCCCATATCCAGTGTGTCTCTCAGGTAATATCAGAGCATTCTGATGTATGACCTTAAAATTAAGGGCTTAAAGGTAAAGCTATATTGACATATATTCAGGCTGTTAAAGGCATATTTTAACTCTCCTTCAGGCCACTCTAAAATGGATTCCTACTGTTAAGCCAGGTTCATTCAAACTCTGGGTTAGACACTACATATCCATTGGGTCACTCAGGTAATTAGGGACCATTCTGATGTAGGATTTTAAAATTGAAGCCTTGAATGTCTAATTAATGCTGTATTTTAAATCTTTTTCAGGCTTTTAAAGGCATATTTTTACTCTTTTTCAGGCTACTCTAAAAAGGAATCTGATGTTATGCCAGCTTCATTCCAAGACTGGGGAGACATCCCATATCCAGTGTGTCTCACAGGTAATATCAGAGCATTCTGATTTACGACCTTAAAATTAAGGGCTTAAAAGGTAAAGCTATATTGACATATATTCAGGCTGTTAAAGGCATATTTAACTCTCCTTCAGGCCACTCTAAAATGGATTCCTACTGTTAAGCCAGGTTCATTCAAACTCTGGGTTAGACACTACATATCCATTGGGTCACTCAGGTAATTAGGGACCATTCTGATGTAGGATTTTAAAATTGAAGCCTTGAATGTCTAATTAATGCTGTATTTTAAATCTTTTTCAGGCTTTTAAAGGCATATTTTACTCTTTTTTCAGGCTACTCTAAAAAAGAATCCTGATGTTATGCTAGCTTCATTCCAAGACTGGGGAGACATCCATATCCAGTGTGTCTCTCAGGTAATATCAGAGCATTCTGATGTATGACCTTAAAATTAAGGGCTTAAAAGTAAAGCTATATTGACATATATTCAGGCTGTTAAAGGCATATTTAACTCTCCTTCAGGCCACTCTAAAATGGATTCCTACTGTTAAGCCAGGTTCATTCAAACTCTGGGTTAGACACTACATATCCATTGGGTCACTCAGGTAATTAGGGACCATTCTGATGTAGGATTTTAAAATTGAAGCCTTGAATGTCTAATTAATGCTGTATTTTAAATCTTTTCAGGCTTTTAAAGGAATATTTTACTCTTTTTCAGGCTACTCTAAAAAAGGAATCTGATGTTATGCCAGCTTCATTCCAAGACTGGGGGAGACATCCCATATCCAGTGTGTCTCACAGGTAATATCACAGCATTCTGATGTACAACCTTAAAATTAAGGGCTTAAAGGTAAAGCTATATTGACATATATTCAGGCTGTTAAAGGCATATTTAACTCTCCTTCAGGCCACTCTAAAATGGATTCCTACTGTTAAGCCAGGTTCATTCAAACTCTGGCTTAGACACTATATATCCATTGGGTCACTCAGGTAATTAGGGACCATTCTGATGTAGGATTTTAAAATTGAAGCCTTGAATGTCTAATTAATGCTGTATTTTAAATTTTTTTCAGGCTTTTAAAGGCATATTTTACTCTTTTTTCAGGCTACTCTAAAAAGGAATCTGATGTTATGCCAGCTTCATTCCAAGACTGGGGGAGACATACCATATCCAGTGTGTCTCTCAGGTAATATCAGAGCATTCTGATGTACGACCTTAAAATTAAGGGCTTAAAAAGTAAAGCTATATTGACATATATTCAGGCTGTTAAAGGCATATTTAACTCTCCTTCAGGCCACTCTAAAATGGATTCCTACTGTTAAGCCAGGTTCATTCAAACTCTGGGTTAGGACACTACATATCCATTGGGTCACTCAGGTAATTAAGGACCATTCTGATGTAGGATTTTAAAATTGAAGCCTTGAATGTCTAATTAATGCTGTATTTTAAATCTTTTCAGGCTTTTAAAGGCATATTTTACTCTTTTTCAGGCTACTCTAAAAGGAATCCTGATGTTATGCCAGCTTCATTCCAAGACTGGGGGAGACATCCCATATCCAGTGTGTCTCTCAGGTAATATCAGAGCATTCTGATGTATGACCTTAAAATTAAGGGGCTTAAAAGTAAAAACTATATTGACATATATTCAGGCTGTTAAAGGCATATTTAACTCTCCTTCAGGCCACTCTAAAATGGATTCCTACTGTTAAGCCAGGTTCATTCAAACTCTGGGTTAGACACTACATATCCATTGGTCACTCAGGTAATTAGGGACCATTCTGATGTAGGATTTTAAAATTGAAGCCTTGAATGTCTAATTAATGCTGTATTTTAAATCTTTTCAGGCTTTTAAAGGCATATTTTTACTCTTTTCAGGCTACTCTAAAATGGAATCCTGATGTTATGCCAGCTTCATTCCAAGACTGGGGGAGACATCCCATATCCAGTGTGTCTCTCAGGTAATATCAGAGCATTCTGATGTATGACCTTAAAATTAAGGGCTTAAAGTAAAAGCTATATTGACATATATTCAGGCTTTTAAAGGCATATTTAACTCTTTTCAGGCCACTCTAAAATGGATTCCTACTGTTAAGCCAGGTTCATTCAAACTCTGGGTTAGACACTACATATCCATTGGGTCACTCAGGTAATTAGGGACCATTCTGATGTAGGATTTTAAAATTGAAGCCTTGAATGTCTAATTAATGCTGTATTTTAAATCTTTTTCAGGCTTTTAAAGGCATATTTTACTCTTTTTCAGGCTACTCTGAAAAGGAATCTGATGTTATGCCAGCTTCATTCCAAGACTGGGGGAGACATCCCATATCCAGTGTGTCTCTCAGGTAATATCAGAGCATTCTGATGTACAACCTTAAAATTAAGGGTTAAAAGGTAAAGCTATATTGACATATATTCAGGCTGTTAAAGGCATATTTAACTCTCCTTCAGGCCACTCTAAAATGGATTCCTACTGTTAAGCCAGGTTCATTCAAACTCTGGGTTAGACACTACATATCCATTGGGTCACTCAGGTAATTAGGGACCATTCTGATGTAGGATTTTAAAATTGAAGCCTTGAATGTCTAATTAATGCTGTATTTTAAATCTCTTTCAGGCTTTTAAAGGCATATTTTACTCTTTTTCAGGCTACTCTAAAAAAGAATCCTGATGTTATGCCAGCTTCATTCCAAGACTGGGGGAGACATCCCATATCCAGTGTGTCTCTCAGGTAATATCAGAGCATTCTGATGTACGACCTTAAAATTAAGGGCTTAAAAGTAAAGCTATATTGACATATATTCAGGCTGTTAAAGGCATATTTAACTCTCCTTCAGGCCACTCTAAAATGGATTCCTACTGTTAAGCCAGGTTCATTCAAACTCTGGGTTAGACACTACATATCCATTGGGTCACTCAGGTAATTAGGGACCATTCTGATGTAGGATTTTAAAATTGAAGCCTTGAATGTCTAATTAATGCTGTATTTTAAATCTTTTTCAGGCTTTTAAAGGCATATTTTACTCTTTTTCAGGCTACTCTAAAAAGGAATCCTGATGTTATGCCAGCTTCATTCCAAGACTGGGGAGACATCCATATCCAGTGTGTCTCTCAGGTAATATCAGAGCATTCTGATGTACAACCTTAAAATTAAGGGCTTAAAGGTAAAAGCTATATGGACATATATTCAGGCTGTTAAAGGCATATTTAACTCTCCTTCAGGCCACTCTAAAATGGATTCCTACTGTTAAGCCAGGTTCATTCAAACTCTGGGTTAGACACTACATATCCATTGGGTCACTCAGGTAATTAGGGACCATTCTGATGTAGGATTTTAAAATTGAAGCCTTGAATGTCTAATTAATGCTGTATTTTAAATCTTTTTTCAGGCTTTTAAAGGCATATTTTACTCTTTTTCAGGCTACTCTAAAAAGGAATCCTGATGTTATGCTAGCTTCATTCCAAGACTGGGGGAGACATCCCATATCCAGTGTGTCTCTCAGGTAATATCAGAGCATTCTGATGTATGACCTTAAAATTAAGGGCTTAAAAGGTAAAAAAGCTATATTGACATATATTCAGGCTGTTAAAGGCATATTTAACTCTCCTTCAGGCCACTCTAAAATGGATTCCTACTGTTAAGCCAGGTTCATTCAAACTCTGGGTTAGACACTACATATCCATTGGGTCACTCAGGTAATTAGGGACCATTCTGATGTAGGATTTTAAAATTGAAGCCTTGAATGTCTAATTAATGCTGTATTTTAAATCTTTTTCAGGCTTTTAAAGGCATATTTTACTCTTTTTCAGCCTCTAAAAGGAATCCTGATTTACTCTTTTTTCAGGCTACTCTAAAAAAGCTATATGAATCCTGATGTTATGCCAGCTTCATTCCAAGACTGGGGGAGACATACCATATCCAGTGTGTCTCTCAGGTAATATCAGAGCATTCTGATGTATGACCTTAAAATTAAGGGCTTAAAAGTAAAAGCTATATTGACATATATTCAGGCTGTTAAAGGCATATTTAACTCTCCTTCAGGCCACTCTAAAATGGATTCCTACTGTTAAGCCAGGTTCATTCAAACTCTGGGTTAGACACTACATATCCATTGGGTCACTCAGGTAATTAGGGACCATTCTGATGTAGGATTTTAAAATTGAAGCCTTGAATGTCTAATTAATGCTGTATTTTAAATCTTTTCAGGCTTTTAAAGCATATTTTACTCTTTTTCAGGCTACTCTAAAAAGGAATCTGATGTTATGCCAGCTTCATTCCATGACTGGGGAGACATACCATATCCAGTGTGTCTCACAGGTAATATCAGAGCATTCTGATTTACAACCTTAAAATTAAGGGCTTAAAGGTAAAGCTATATTGACATATATTCAGGCTTTTAAAGGCATATTTATCTCTCCTTCAGGCCACTCTAAAATGGATTCCTACTGTTAATCCAGGTTCATTCAAACTCTGGGTTAGACACTACATATCCATTGGGTCACTCAGGTAATTAAGGACCATTCTGTTTTAGGATTTTAAAATTGAAGCCTTGAATGTCTAATTAATGCTGTATTTTAAATCTTTTCAGGCTTTTAAAGGCATATTTTACTCTTTTTCAGGCTACTCTAAAAAGGAATCCTGATGTTATGCTAGCTTCATTCCAAGACTGGGGGAGACATCCCATATCCAGTGTGTCTCTCAGGTAATATCAGAGCATTCTGATGTATGACCTTAAAATTAAGGGCTTAAAGGTAAAGCTATATTGACATATATTCAGGCTGTTAAAGGCATATTTAACTCTCCTTCAGGCCACTCTAAAATGGATTCCTACTGTTAAGCCAGGTTCATTCAAACTCTGGGTTAGACACTACATATCCATTGGGTCACTCAGGTAATTAGGGACCATTCTGATGTAGGATTTTAAAATTGAAGCCTTGAATGTCTAATTAATGCTGTATTTTAAATCTTTTTTCAGGCTTTTAAAGGCATATTTTACTCTTTTTCAGGCTACTCTAAAAAGGAATCCTGATGTTATGCTAGCTTCATTCCAAGACTGGGGGAGACATCCCATATCCAGTGTGTCTCTCAGGTAATATCAGAGCATTCTGATGTACAACCTTAAAATTAAGGGCTTAAAGGTAAAGCTATATTGACATATATTCAGGCTGTTAAAGGCATATTTTACTCTCCTTCAGGCCACTCTAAAATGGATTCCTACTGTTAAGCCAGGTTCATTCAAACTCTGGGTTAGACACTACATATCCATTGGGTCACTCAGGTAATTAGGGACCATTCTGATGTAGGATTTTAAAATTGAAGCCTTGAATGTCTAATTAATGCTGTATTTTAAATCTTTTTCAGGCTTTTAAAGGCATATTTTACTCTTTTTCAGGCTACTCTAAAAAGGAATCCTGATGTTATGCCAGCTTCATTCCAAGACTGGGGGAGACATCCCATATCCAGTGTGTCTCTCAGGTAATATCAGAGCATTCTGATGTAACCTTAAAATTAAGGGCTTAAAAGGTAAAGCTATATTGACATATATTCAGGCTGTTAAAGGCATATTTAACTCTCCTTCAGGCCACTCTAAAATGGATTCCTACTGTTAAGCCAGGTTCATTCAAACTCTGGGTTAGACACTACATATCCATTGGGTCACTCAGGTAATTAGGGACCATTCTGATGTAGGATTTTAAAATTGAAGCCTTGAATGTCTAATTAATGCTGTATTTTAAATCTTTTCAGGCTTTTAAAGGCATATTTTACTCTTTTCAGGCTACTCTAAAAGGAATCCTGATGTTATGCCAGCTTCATTCCAAGACTGGGGGAGACATCCATATCAGTGTGTCTCACAGGTAATATCACAGCATTCTGATTTACGACCTTAAAATTAAGGGCTTAAAAGTAAAGCTATATTGACATATATTCAGGCTGTTAAAGGCATATTTAACTCTCCTTCAGGCCACTCTAAAATGGATTCCTACTGTTAAGCCAGGTTCATTCAAACTCTGGGTTAGACACTATATATCCATTGGGTCACTCAGGTAATTAGGGACCATTCTGATGTAGGATTTTAAAATTGAAGCCTTGAATGTCCAGTTAATGCTGTATTTTAAATTTTTTTCAGGCTTTTAAAGACATATTTTACTCTTTTTCAGGCTAATCTAAAAAGGAATCCTGATGTTATACCAGCTTCATGCCAAGACTGGGGAGACAGCACATATCCAGTGTGTCTCTCAGGTAATATCAGAGCATTATGATGTATGACCTTAAAATTAAGGGCTTAAAGGTAAAGCTATATTGACATATATTCAGGCTGTTAAAGGCATATTTAACTCTCCTTCAGGCCACTCTAAAATGGATTCCTACTGTTAAGCCAGGTTCATTCAAACTCTGGCTTAGACACTATATATCCATTGGGTCACTCAGGTAATTAGGGACCATTCTGATGTAGGATTTTAAAATTGAAGCCTTGAATGTCTAATTAATGCTGTATTTTAAATCTTTTCAGGCTTTTAAAGGCATATTTTACTCTTTTTCAGGCTACTCTAAAAAGGAATCCTGATGTTATGCCAGCTTCATTCCAAGACTGGGGGAGACATACCATATCCAGTGTGTCTCACAGGTAATATCAGAGCATTCTGATTTACGACCTTAAAATTAAGGACTTAAAAGTAAAGCTATATTGACATATATTCAGGCTTTAAAGGCATATTTATCTCTCCTTCAGCCCACTCTAAAATGGATTCCTACTGTTAAACCAGGTTCATTCAAACTCTGGGTTAGGACACTACATATCCATTGGGTCACTCAGGTAATTAAGGACCATTCTGTTTAGGATTTTAAAATTGAAGCCTTGAATGTCTAATTAATGCTGTATTTTAAATCTTTTCAGGCTTTTAAAGGCATATTTTACTCTTTTTCAGGCTACTCTAAAAAGGAATCCTGATGTTATGCCAGCTTCATTCCAAGACTGGGGGAGACATCCCATATCCAGTGTGTCTCTCAGGTAATATCAGAGCATTCTGATGTATGACCTTAAAATTAAGGGCTTAAAAGGTAAAGCTATATTGACATATATTCAGGCTGTTAAAGGCATATTTAACTCTCCTTCAGGCCACTCTAAAATGGATTCCTACTGTTAAGCCAGGTTCATTCAAACTCTGGGTTAGACACTACATATCCATTGGGTCACTCAGGTAATTAGGGACCATTCTGATGTAGGATTTTAAAATTGAAGCCTTGAATGTCTAATTAATGCTGTATTTTAAATCTTTTCAGGCTTTTAAAGGCATATTTTACTCTTTTTTCAGGCTACTCTAAAAGGAATCCTGATGTTATGCCAGCTTCATTCCAAGACTGGGGGAGACATCCCATATCCAGTGTGTCTCTCAGGTAATATCAGAGCATTCTGATGTATGACCTTAAAATTAAGGGCTTAAAAAGGTAAGCTATATGGACATATATTCAGGCTGTTAAAGGCATATTTAACTCTCCTTCAGGCCACTCTAAAATGGATTCCTACTGTTAAGCCAGGTTCATTCAAACTCTGGGTTAGACACTACATATCCATTGGGTCACTCAGGTAATTAGGGACCATTCTGATGTAGGATTTTAAAATTGAAGCCTTGAATGTCTAATTAATGCTGTATTTTAAATTTTTTCAGGCTTTTAAAGGCATATTTTACTCTTTTTCAGGCTAATCTAAAAAGGAATCCTGATGTTATGCCAGCTTCATTCCAAGACTGGGGAGACATCACATATCCAGTGTGTCTCTCAGGTAATATCAGAGCATTCTGATGTATGACCTTAAAATTAAGGGCTTAAAGGTAAAGCTATATTGACATATATTGGAGGCTGTTAAAGGCATATTTAACTCTCCTTCAGGCCACTCTAAAATGGATTCCTACTGTTAAGCCAGGTTCATTCAAACTCTGGGTTAGACACTACATATCCATTGGGTCACTCAGGTAATTAGGGACCATTCTGATGTAGGATTTTAAAATTGAAGCCTTGAATGTCTAATTAATGCTGTATTTTAAATCTTTTCAGGCTTTTAAAGGCATATTTTACTCTTTTTCAGGCTACTCTAAAAGGAATCCTGATGTTATGCCAGCTTCATTCCAAGACTGGGGGGAGACATACCATATCCAGTGTGTCTCACAGGTAATATCAGAGCATTCTGATTACGACCTTAAAATTAAGGGCTTAAAAGTAAAGCTATATTGACATATATTCAGGCTTTTAAAGGCATATTTATCTCTCCTTCAGGCCACTCTAAAATGGATTCCTACTGTTAAACCAGGTTCATTCAAACTCTGGGTTAGACACTACATATCCATTGGGTCACTCAGGTAATTAAGGACCATTCTGATGTAGGATTTTAAAATTGAAGCCTTGAATGTCTAATTAATGCTGTATTTTAAATCTTTTTCAGGCTTTTAAAGGCATATTTTACTCTTTTTCAGGCTACTCTAAAAAGGAATCCTGATGTTATGCCAGCTTCATTCCAAGACTGGGGAGACATCCCATATCCAGTGTGTCTCTCAGGTAATATCAGAGCATTCTGATGTATGACCTTAAAATTAAGGGCTTAAAGGTAAAGCTATATTGACATATATTCAGGCTGTTAAAGGCATATTTAACTCTCCTTCAGGCCACTCTAAAATGGATTCCTACTGTTAAGCCAGGTTCATTCAAACTCTGGGTTAGACACTACATATCCATTGGGTCACTCAGGTAATTAGGGACCATTCTGATGTAGGATTTTAAAATTGAAGCCTTGAATGTCTAATTAATGCTGTATTTTAAATCTTTTTCAGGCTTTTAAAGGCATATTTTACTCTTTTTCAGGCTACTCTAAAAAGGAATCCTGATGTTATGCCAGCTTCATTCCAAGACTGGGGGAGACATCCCATATCCAGTGTGTCTCTCAGGTAATATCAGAGCATTCTGATGTATGACCTTAAAATTAAGGGCTTAAAGGTAAAGCTATATTGACATATATTCAGGCTTTTAAAGGCATATTTAACTCTCCTTCAGGCCACTCTAAAATGGATTCCTACTGTTAAGCCAGGTTCATTCAAACTCTGGGTTAGACACTACATATCCATTGGGTCACTCAGGTAATTAGGGACCATTCTGATGTAGGATTTTAAAATTGAAGCCTTGAATGTCTAATTAATGCTGTTTTTAAATCTTTTCAGGCTTTTAAAGGCATATTTTACTCTTTTTCAGGCTACTCTAAAAAGAATCCTGATGTTATGCCAGCTTCATTCCAAGACTGGGGAGACATCCATATCCAGTGTGTCTCTCAGGTAATATCAGAGCATTCTGATGTACAACCTTAAAATTAAGGGCTTAAAAGGTAAAGCTATATTGACATATATTCAGGCTGTTAAAGGCATATTTAACTCTCCTTCAGGCCACTCTAAAATGGATTCCTACTGTTAAGCCAGGTTCATTCAAACTCTGGGTTAGACACTACATATCCATTGGGTCACTCAGGTAATTAGGGACCATTCTGATGTAGGATTTTAAAATTGAAGCCTTGAATGTCTAATTAATGCTGTATTTTAAATCTTTTTCAGGCTTTTAAAGGCATATTTTACTCTTTTTCAGGCTACTCTAAAAAGGAATCCTGATGTTATGCCAGCTTCATTCCAAGACTGGGGGAGACATACATATCCAGTGTGTCTCTCAGGTAATATCAGAGCATTCTGATGTACAACCTTAAAATTAAGGGCTTAAAGGTAAAAGCTATATTGACATATATTCAGGCTGTTAAAGGCATATTTAACTCTCCTTCAGGCCACTCTAAAATGGATTCCTACTGTTAAGCCAGGTTCATTCAAACTCTGGGTTAGACACTACATATCCATTGGGTCACTCAGGTAATTAGGGACCATTCTGATGTAGGATTTTAAAATTGAAGCCTTGAATGTCTAATTAATGCTGTATTTTAAATTTTTCAGGCTTTTAAAGGCATATTTTACTCTTTTTCAGGCTAATCTAAAAAGGAATCCTGATGTTATGCCAGCTTCATTCCAAGACTGAGGGAGACAGCACATATCCAGTGTGTCTCTCAGGTAATATCAGAGCATTCTGATGTATGACCTTAAAATTAAGGGCTTAAAGGTAAAGCTATATTGACATATATTCAGGCTGTTAAAGGCATATTTAACTCTCCTTCAGGCCACTCTAAAATGGATTCCTACTGTTAAGCCAGGTTCATTCAAACTCTGGGTTAGACACACATATATCCATTGGGTCACTCAGGTAATTAGGGACCATTCTGATGTAGGATTTTAAAATTGAAGCCTTGAATGTCTAATTAATGCTGTATTTTAAATCTTTTCAGGCTTTTTTAAAGGCATATTTTACTCTTTTTCAGGCTACTCTAAAAAGGAATCCTGATGTTATGCCAGCTTCATTCCAGACTGGGGGAGACATCCCATATCCAGTGTGTCTCTCAGGTAATATCAGAGCATTCTGATGTTACGACCTTAAAATTAAGGGCTTAAAAGTAAAGCTATATTGACATATATTCAGGCTTTAAAGGCATATTTAACTCTCCTTCAGGCCACTCTAAAATGGATTCCTACTGTTAAGCCAGGTTCATTCAAACTCTGGGTTAGACACTACATATCCATTGGGTCACTCAGGTAATTAAGGACCATTCTGATGTAGGATTTTAAAATTGAAGCCTTGAATGTCTAATTAATGCTGTATTTTAAATCTTTTCAGGCTTTTAAAGGCATATTTTACTCTTTTTCAGCTACTCTAAAAAGGAATCTGATGTTATGCCAGCTTCATTCCAAGACTGGGGAGACATCCCATATCCAGTGTGTCTCTCAGGTAATATCAGAGCATTCTGATGTACAACCTTAAAATTAAGGGCTTAAAAGTAAAGCTATATTGACATATATTCAGGCTGTTAAAGGCATATTTAACTCTCCTTCAGGCCACTCTAAAATGGATTCCTACTGTTAAGCCAGGTTCATTCAAACTCTGGGTTAGACACTACATATCCATTGGGTCACTCAGGTAATTAGGGACCATTCTGATGTAGGATTTTAAAATTGAAGCCTTGAATGTCTAATTAATGCTGTATTTTAAATCTTTTCAGGCTTTTAAAGGCATATTTTACTCTTTTTTCAGGCTACTCTAAAAAGGAATCCTGATGTTATGCCAGCTTCATTCCAAGACTGGGGGAGACATCCATATCCAGTGTGTCTCTCAGGTAATATCAGAGCATTCTGATGTACAACCTTAAAATTAAGGGCTTAAAAGTAAAGCTATATTGACATATATTCAGGCTGTTAAAGGCATATTTAACTCTCCTTCAGGCCACTCTAAAATGGATTCCTACTGTTAAGCCAGGTTCATTCAAACTCTGGGTTAGACACTACATATCCATTGGGTCACTCAGGTAATTAGGGACCATTCTGATGTAGGATTTTAAAATTGAAGCCTTGAATGTCTAATTAATGCTGTATTTTAAATTTTTTCAGGCTTTTAAAGGCATATTTTACTCTTTTTCAGGCTAATCTAAAAAGGAATCCTGATGTTATGCCAGCTTCATTCCAAGACTGGGGGAGACATCACATATCCAGTGTGTCTCTCAGGTAATATCAGAGCATTCTGATGTATGACCTTAAAATTAAGGGCTTAAAGGTAAAGCTATATTGACATATATTCAGGCTGTTAAAGGCATATTTAACTCTCCTTCAGGCCACTCTAAAATGGATTCCTACTGTTAAGCCAGGTTCATTCAAACTCTGGGTTAGACACTACATATCCATTGGGTCACTCAGGTAATTAGGGACCATTCTGATGTAGGATTTTAAAATTGAAGCCTTGAATGTCTAATTAATGCTGTATTTTAAAATCTTTTCAGGCTTTTTAAAGGCATATTTTACTCTTTTTCAGGCTACTCTAAAAAGAATCCTGATGTTATGCCAGCTTCATTCCAAGACTGGGGAGACATCCCATATCCAGTGTGTCTCTCAGGTAATATCAGAGCATTCTGATGTACAACCTTAAAATTAAGGGCTTAAAAGGTAAAGCTATATTGACATATATTCAGGCTGTTAAAGGCATATTTAACTCTCCTTCAGCCCACTCTAAAATGGATTCCTACTGTTAAGCCAGGTTCATTCAAACTCTGGGTTAGACACTACATATCCATTGGGTCACTCAGGTAATTAGGGACCATTCTGATGTAGGATTTTAAAATTGAAGCCTTGAATGTCTAATTAATGCTGTATTTTAAATCTTTTTCAGGCTTTTAAAAGGCATATTTTACTCTTTTTCAGGCTACTCTAAAAAGGAATCCTGATGTTATGCCAGCTTCATTCCAAGACTGGGGGAGACATCACATATCCAGTGTGTCTCTCAGGTAATATCAGAGCATTCTGATGTACAACCTTAAAATTAAGGGCTTAAAAGGTAAAGCTATATGGACATATATTCAGGCTGTTAAAGGCATATTTAACTCTCCTTCAGGCCACTCTAAAATGGATTCCTACTGTTAAGCCAGGTTCATTCAAACTCTGGGTTGGACACTACATATCCATTGGGTCACTCAGGTAATTAGGGACCATTCTGATGTAGGATTTTAAAATTGAAGCCTTGAATGTCTAATTAATGCTGTATTTTAAATCTTTTCTCAGGCTTTTAAAGGCATATTTTACTCTTTTTCAGGCTACTCTAAAAAGAATCCTGATGTTATGCCAGCTTCATTCCAAGACTGGGGGAGACATCCATATCCAGTGTGTCTCTCAGGTAATATCAGAGCATTCTGATGTACGACCTTAAAATTAAGGGCTTAAAAGTAAAGCTATATTGACATATATTCAGGCTGTTAAAGGCATATTTAACTCTCCTTCAGGCCACTCTAAAATGGATTCCTACTGTTAAGCCAGGTTCATTCAAACTCTGGGTTAGACACTACATATCCATTGGGTCACTCAGGTAATTAAGGGACCATTCTGATGTAGGATTTTAAAATTGAAGCCTTGAATGTCTAATTAATGCTGTATTTTAAATCTTTTTCAGGCTTTTAAAGGAATATTTTACTCTTTTTAAGGCTACTCTAAAAAGGAATCCTGATGTTATGCCAGCTTCATTCCAAGACTGCGGGAGTCATCACATATCCAGTGTGTCTCTCAGGTAATATCAGAGCATTCTGATGTACAACCTTAAAATTAAGGGCTTAAAGGTAAAGCTATATTGACATATATTCAGGCTGTTAAAGGCATATTTAACTCTCCTTCAGGCCACTCTAAAAATGGATTCCTACTGTTAAGCCAGGTTCATTCAAACTCTGGGTTAGACACTACATATCCATTGGGTCACTCAGGTAATTAGGGACCATTCTGATGTAGGATTTTAAAATTGAAGCCTTGAATGTCTAAATGCTGTATTTAAAATCTTTTTCAGGCTTTTAAAGGCATATTTTACTCTTTTTCAGGCTACTCTAAAAAGGAATCCTGATGTTATGCCAGCTTCATTCCAAGACTGGGGGAGACATCCCATATCCAGTGTGTCCCTCAGGTAATATCAGAGCATTCTGATGTACAACCTTAAAATTAAGGGCTTAAAGGTAAAGCTATATTGACATATATTCAGGCTGTTAAAGGCATATTTAACTCTCCTTCAGGCCACTCTAAAATGGATTCCTACTGTTAAGCCAGGTTCATTCAAACTCTGGGTTAGACACTACATATCCATTGGGTCACTCAGGTAATTAGGGACCATTCTGATGTAGGATTTTAAAATTGAAGCCTTGAATGTCTAATTAATGCTGTATTTTAAATCTTTTTCAGGCTTTTAAAGGCATATTTTACTCTTTTTCAGGCTACTCTAAAAAGGAATCCTGATGTTATGCCAGCTTCATTCCAAGACTGGGGGAGACATCCCCATATCCAGTGTGTCTCAGGTAATATCAGAGCATTCTGATGTACAACCTTAAAATTAAGGGCTTAAAAGTAAAGCTATATTGACATATATTCAGGCTGTTAAAGGCATATTTTACTCTTTTCAGGCCACTCTAAAATGGATTCCTACTGTTAAGCCAGGTTCATTCAAACTCTGGGTTAGACACTACATATCCATTGGGTCACTCAGGTAATTAGGGACCATTCTGATGTAGGATTTTAAAATTGAAGCCTTGAATGTCTAATTAATGCTGTATTTTAAATCTTTTTCAGGCTTTTAAAGGCATATTTTACTCTTTTTCAGGCTACTCTAAAAGGAATCCTGATGTTATGCCAGCTTCATTCCAAGACTGGGGAGACATCCATATCCAGTGTGTCTCTCAGGTAATATCAGAGCATTCTGATGTACAACCTTAAAATTAAGGGCTTAAAGGTAAAGCTATATTGACATATATTCAGGCTGTTAAAGGCATATTTAACTCTCCTTCAGGCCACTCTAAAATGGATTCCTACTGTTAAGCCAGGTTCATTCAAACTCTGGGTTAGACACTACATATCCATTGGGTCACTCAGGTAATTAGGGACCATTCTGATGTAGGATTTTAAAATTGAAGCCTTGAATGTCTAATTAATGCTGTATTTTAAATCTTTTCAGGCTTTTAAAGGCATATTTTACTCTTTTTCAGGCTACTCTAAAAAGGAATCCTGATGTTATGCCAGCTTCATTCCAAGACTGGGGGAGACATCCATATCCAGTGTGTCTCTCAGGTAATATCAGAGCATTCTGATGTATGACCTTAAAATTAAGGGCTTAAAGGTAAAGCTATATTGACATATATTCAGGCTGTTAAAGGCATATTTAACTCTCCTTCAGGCCACTCTAAAATGGATTCCTACTGTTAAGCCAGGTTCATTCAAACTCTGGGTTAGACACTACATATCCATTGGGTCACTCAGGTAATTAGGGACCATTCTGATGTAGGATTTTAAAATTGAAGCCTTGAATGTCTAATTAATGCTGTATTTTAAATCTTTTTCAGGCTTTTAAAGGCATATTTTACTCTTTTTCAGGCTACTCTAAAAAGGAATCCTGATGTTATGCCAGCTTCATTCCAAGACTGGGGGAGACATCATATCCAGTGTGTCTCTCAGGTAATATCAGAGCATTCTGATGTACAACCTTAAAATTAAGGGCTTAAAGGTAAAGCTATATTGACATATATTCAGGCTGTTAAAGGCATATTTAACTCTCCTTCAGGCCACTCTAAAATGGATTCCTACTGTTAAGCCAGGTTCATTCAAACTCTGGGTTAGACACTACATATCCATTGGGTCACTCAGGTAATTAGGGACCATTCTGATGTAGGATTTTAAAATTGAAGCCTTGAATGTCTAATTAATGCTGTATTTTAAATCTTTTTCAGGCTTTTAAAGGCATATTTTACTCTTTTTAAGGCTACTCTAAAAAGGAATCCTGATGTTATGCCAGCTTCATTCCAAGACTGGGGAGACATCCCATATCCAGTGTGTCTCTCAGGTAATATCAGAGCATTCTGATGTACAACCTTAAAATTAAGGGCTTAAAGGTAAAGCTATATGGACATATATTCAGGCTGTTAAAGGCATATTTATCTCTCCTTCAGCCCACTCTAAAAAGGATTCCTACTGTTAAGCCAGGTTCATTCAAACTCTGGGTTAGGACACTACATATCCATTGGGTCACTCAGGTAATTAAGGACCATTCTGATGTAGGATTTTAAAATTGAAGCCTTGAATGTCTAATTAATGCTGTATTTTAAATCTTTTTCAGGCTTTTAAAGGCATATTTTACTCTTTTTCAGGCTACTCTAAAAAGGAATCCTATGTTATGCCAGCTTCATTCCAAGACTGGGGGAGACATAACATATCCAGTGTGTCTCTCAGGTAATATCAGAGCATTCTGATGTACAACCTTAAAATTAAGGGCTTAAAGGTAAAGCTATATTGACATATATTCAGGCTGTTAAAGGCATATTTAACTCTCCTTCAGGCCACTCTAAAATGGATTCCTACTGTTAAGCCAGGTTCATTCAAACTCTGGGTTAGACACACTACATATCCATTGGGTCACTCAGGTATTAGGGACCATTCTGATGTAGGATTTTAAAATTGAAGCCTTGAATGTCTAATTAATGCTGTATTTTAAATCTTTTTCAGGCTTTTAAAGGCATATTTTACTCTTTTTCAGGCTACTCTAAAAGGAATCCTGATGTTATGCCAGCTTCATTCCAAGACTGGGGGAGACATCCATATCCAGTGTGTCTCTCAGGTAATATCAGAGCATTCTGATGTACACCTTAAAATTAAGGGCTTAAAGGTAAAGCTATATTGACATATATTCAGGCTGTTAAAGGCATATTTAACTCTCCTTCAGGCCACTCTAAAATGGATTCTACTGTTAAGCCAGGTTCATTCAAACTCTGGGTTAGGGACACTACATATCCATTGGGTCACTCAGGTAATTAGGACCATTCTGATGTAGGATTTTAAAATTGAAGCCTTGAATGTCTAATTAATGCTGTATTTTAAATCTTTTTCAGGCTTTTAAAGGCATATTTTACTCTTTTAAGGCTACTCTAAAAAGGAATCCTGATGTTATGCCAGCTTCATTCCAAGACTGGGGGACATCCATATCCAGTGTGTCCCTCAGGTAATATCAGAGCATTCTGATGTACAACCTTAAAATTAAGGGCTTAAAGGTAAAAGCTATATTGACATATATTCAGGCTGTTAAAGGCATATTTATCTCTCCTTCAGCCCACTCTAAAATGGATTCCTACTGTTAAGCCAGGTTCATTCAAACTCTGGGTTAGACACTACATATCCATTGGGTCACTCAGGTAATTAAGGACCATTCTGATGTAGGATTTTAAAATTGAAGCCTTGAATGTCTAATTAATGCTGTATTTTAAATCTTTTTCAGGCTTTTAAAGGCATATTTTACTCTTTTTCAGGCTAATTTAAAAATGAATCCTGATGGTATGCCAGCTTCATGCCAAAACTGGGGGAGACATCCCATATCCAGTGTGTCTCTCAGGTAATATCAGAATATTCTGATGTATGACCTTAAAATTAAGGGCTTAAAGGTAAAGCTATATTGACATATATTCAGGCTGTTAAAGGCATATTTAACTCTCCTTCAGGCCACTCTAAAATGGATTCCTACTGTTAAGCCAGGTTCATTCAAACTCTGGGTTAGACACTACATATCCATTGGGTCACTCAGGTAATTAGGGACCATTCTGATGTAGGATTTTAAAATTGAAGCCTTGAATGTCTAATTAATGCTGTATTTTAAATCTTTTTCAGGCTGTTAAAGGCATATTTAACTTTCCTTCAGGCCACTCTAAAATGGATTCTTACTGTTAAGCCAGGTTCATTCAAACTCTGGGTTAGACACTACATATCCATTGGGTCACTCAGGTAATTAGGGACCATTCTGATGTAGGATTTTAAAATTGAAGCCTTGAATGTCTAATTAATGCTGTATTTTAAATCTTTTCAGGCTTTTAAAGGCATATTTTACTCTTTTTCAGGCTACTCTAAAAAGGAATCCTGATGTTATGCCAGCTTCATTCCAAGACTGCGGGAGTCAAAACATATCCAGTGTGTCTCTCAGGTAATATCAGAGCATTCTGATGTACAACCTTAAAATTAAGGGCTTAAAGGTAAAGCTATATTGACATATATTCAGGCTGTTAAAGGCATATTTAACTCTCCTTCAGGCCACTCTAAAATGGATTCCTACTGTTAAGCCAGGTTCATTCAAACTCTGGGTTAGACACTACATATCCATTGGGTCACTCAGGTAATTAAGGACCATTCTGATGTAGGATTTTAAAATTGAAGCCTTGAATGTCTAATTAATGCTGTATTTTAAATCTTTTTCAGGCTTTTAAAGGCATATTTTACTCTTTTTCAGGCTACTCTAAAAGGAATCTGATGTTATTCCAGCTTCATTCCAAGACTGGGGGAGACATCCCATATCCAGTGTGTCTCTCAGGTAATATCAGAGCATTCTGATGTACAACCTTAAAATTAAGGGCTTAAAGGTAAAGCTATATTGACATATATTCAGGCTGTTAAAGGCATATTTAACTCTCCTTCAGGCCACTCTAAAATGGATTCCTACTGTTAAGCCAGGTTCATTCAAACTCTGGGTTAGACACTACATATCCATTGGGTCACTCAGGTAATTAAGGACCATTCTGATGTAGGATTTTAAAATTGAAGCCTTGAATGTCTAATTAATGCTGTATTTTAAATCTTTTTCAGGTTTTAAAGGCATATTTTACTCTTTTTCAGGCTACTCTAAAAAGGAATCCTGATGTTATTCCAGCTTCATTCCAAGACTGGGGGAGACATCCCATATCCAGTGTGTCCCTCAGGTAATATCAGAGCATTCCGATGTACGACCTTAAAATTAAGGGCTTAAAGGTAAAGCTATATTGACATATATTCAGGCTGTTAAAGGCATATTTATCTCTCCTTCAGGCCACTCTAAAAAGGATTCCTACTGTTAAGCCAGGTTCATTCAAACTCTGGGTTAGACACTACATATCCATTGGGTCACTCAGGTAATTAGGACCATTCTGATGTAGGATTTTAAAATTGAAGCCTTGAATGTCTAATTAATGCTGTATTTTAAATCTTTTTCAGGCTTTTAAAGGCATATTTTACTCTTTTTCAGGCTACTCTAAAAAGGAATCCTGATGTTATGCCAGCTTCATTCCAAGACTGGGGGAGACATCCCATATCCAGTGTGTCTCTCAGGTAATATCAGAGCATTCTGATGTACAACCTTAAAATTAAGGGCTTAAAAGTAAAGCTATATTGACATATATTCAGGCTGTTAAAGGCATATTTAACTCTCCTTCAGGCCACTCTAAAATGGATTCCTACTGTTAAGCCAGGTTCATTCAAACTCTGGGTTAGACACTACATATCCATTGGGTCACTCAGGTAATTAAGGACCATTCTGATGTAGGATTTTAAAATTGAAGCCTTGAATGTCTAATTAATGCTGTATTTTAAATCTTTTTCAGGCTTTTAAAGGCATATTTTACTCTTTTTCAGGCTACTCTAAAAAAGGAATCCTGATGTTATGCCAGCTTCATTCCAAGACTGGGGGAGACATCCCATATCCAGTGTGTCCCTCAGGTAATATCAGAGCATTCTGATGTACAACCTTAAAATTAAGGGCTTAAAGGTAAAGCTATATTGACATATATTCAGGCTGTTAAAGGCATATTTAACTCTCCTTCAGGCCACTCTAAAATGGATTCCTACTGTTAAGCCAGGTTCATTCAAACTCTGGGTTAGACACTACATATCCATTGGGTCACTCAGGTAATTAGGGACCATTCTGATGTAGGATTTTAAAATTGAAGCCTTGAATGTCTAATTAATGCTGTATTTTAAATCTTTTTTCAGGCTTTTAAAGGCATATTTTACTCTTTTCAGGCTACTCTAAAAAGGAATCCTGATGTTATGCCAGCTTCATTCCAAGACTGGGGGAGACATCCCATATCCAGTGTGTCCCTCAGGTAATATCAGAGCATTCTGATGTATGACCTTAAAATTAAGGGCTTAAAGGTAAAGCTATATTGACATATATTCAGGCTGTTAAAGGCATATTTAACTCTCCTTCAGGCCACTCTAAAATGGATTCCTACTGTTAAGCCAGGTTCATTCAAACTCTGGGTTAGACACTACATATCCATTGGGTCACTCAGGTAATTAGGGACCATTCTGATGTAGGATTTTAAAATTGAAGCCTTGAATGTCTAATTAATGCTGTATTTTAAATCTTTTTCAGGCTTTTAAAGGCATATTTTACTCTTTTTTCAGGCTACTCTAAAAAGGAATCCTGATGTTATGCCAGCTTCATTCCAAGACTGGGGGAGACATCCATATCCAGTGTGTCTCTCAGGTAATATCAGAGCATTCTGATGTATGACCTTAAAATTAAGGGCTTAAAAGGTAAAGCTATATTGACATATATTCAGGCTGTTAAAGGCATATTTAACTCTCCTTCAGGCCACTCTAAAATGGATTCCTACTGTTAAGCCAGGTTCATTCAAACTCTGGGTTAGACACTACATATCCATTGGGTCACTCAGGTAATTAGGGACCATTCTGATGTAGGATTTTAAAATTGAAGCCTTGAATGTCTAATTAATGCTGTATTTTAAATTTTTTCCAGGCTTTTAAAGGCATATTTTACTCTTTTTTCAGGCTACTCTAAAAAGGAATCCTGATGTTATGCCAGCTTCATTCCAAGACTGGGGGAGACATCACATATCCAGTGTGTCTCTCAGGTAATATCAGAGCATTCTGATGTATGACCTTAAAATTAAGGGCTTAAAAGGTAAAGCTATATTGACATATATTCAGGCTGTTAAAGGCATATTTAACTCTCCTTCAGGCCACTCTAAAATGGATTCCTACTGTTAAGCCAGGTTCATTCAAACTCTGGGTTAGACACTACATATCCATTGGGTCACTCAGGTAATTAGGGACCATTCTGATGTAGGATTTTAAAATTGAAGCCTTGAATGTCTAATTAATGCTGTATTTTAAATCTTTTCAGGCTTTTAAAGGCATATTTTACTCTTTTTCAGGCTACTCTAAAAGGAATCCTGATGTTATGCCAGCTTCATTCCAAGACTGGGGGAGACATCCATATCCAGTGTGTCTCTCAGGTAATATCAGAGCATTCTGATTACGACCTTAAAATTAAGGGCTTAAAAGTAAAGCTATATTGACATATATTCAGGCTGTTAAAGGCATATTTAACTCTCCTTCAGGCCACTCTAAAATGGATTCCTACTGTTAAGCCAGGTTCATTCAAACTCTGGGTTACACACTACATATCCATTGGGTCACTCAGGTAATTAAGGACCATTCTGATGTAGGATTTTAAAATTGAAGCCTTGAATGTCTAATTAATGCTGTATTTTAAATCTTTTTCAGGCTTTTAAAGGCATATTTTACTCTTTTTCAGGCTACTCTAAAAGGAATCCTGATGTTATGCCAGCTTCATTCCAAGACTGGGGGAGACATCCCATATCCAGTGTGTCCCTCAGGTAATATCAGAGCATTCTGATGTACAACCTTAAAATTAAGGGCTTAAAGGTAAAAGCTATATTGACATATATTCAGGCTGTTAAAGGCATATTTAACTCTCCTTCAGGCCACTCTAAAATGGATTCCTACTGTTAAGCCAGGTTCATTCAAACTCTGGGTTAGACACTACATATCCATTGGGTCACTCAGGTAATTAGGGACCATTCTGATGTAGGATTTTAAAATTGAAGCCTTGAATGTCTAATTAATGCTGTATTTTAAATCTTTTTCAGGCTTTTAAAGGCATATTTTACTCTTTTTCAGGCTAATCTAAAAGGAATCCTGATGTTATACCAGCTTCATTCCAAGACTGGGGAGACATCACATATCCAGTGTGTCTCTCAGGTAATATCAGAGCATTCTGATGTATGACCTTAAAATTAAGGGCTTAAAGGTAAAGCTATATTGACATATATTCAGGCTGTTAAAGGCATATTTAACTCTCCTTCAGGCCACTCTAAAATGGATTCCTACTGTTAAGCCAGGTTCATTCAAACTCTGGGTTAGACACTACATATCCATTGGGTCACTCAGGTAATTAGGGACCATTCTGATGTAGGATTTTAAAATTGAAGCCTTGAATGTCTAATTAATGCTGTATTTTAAATCTTTCAGGCTTTTAAAGGCATATTTTACTCTTTTTTCAGGCTACTCTAAAAGGAATCCTGATGTTATGCCAGCTTCATTCCAAGACTGGGGAGACATCCATATCCAGTGTGTCTCTCAGGTAATATCAGAGCATTCTGATGTACGACCTTAAAATTAAGGGCTTAAAAGTAAAGCTATATTGACATATATTCAGGCTTTTAAAGGCATATTTAACTCTCCTTCAGGCCACTCTAAAATGGATTCCTACTGTTAAGCCAGGTTCATTCAAACTCTGGGTTAGACACTACATATCCATTGGGTCACTCAGGTAATTAAGGACCATTCTGATGTAGGATTTTAAAATTGAAGCCTTGAATGTCTAATTAATGCTGTATTTTAAATCTTTTTCAGGCTTTTAAAGGCATATTTTACTCTTTTTTAAGGCTACTCTAAAAGGAATCCTGATGTTATGCCAGCTTCATTCCAAGACTGGGGGAGACATCCCATATCCAGTGTGTCTCTCAGGTAATATCAGAGCATTCTGATGTATGACCTTAAAATTAAGGGCTTAAAGGTAAAAGCTATATTGACATATATTCAGGCTGTTAAAGGCATATTTAACTCTCCTTCAGGCCACTCTAAAATGGATTCCTACTGTTAAGCCAGGTTCATTCAAACTCTGGGTTAGACACTACATATCCATTGGGTCACTCAGGTAATTAGGGACCATTCTGATGTAGGATTTTAAAATTAATATTTTACTCTTTTGAAGCCTTGAATGTCTAATTAATGCTGTATTTTAAATCTTTTTCAGGCTTTTAAAGGCATATTTTACTCTTTTTCAGGCTACTCTAAAAAGGAATCCTGATGTTATGCCAGCTTCATTCCAAGACTGGGGGAGACATCCCATATCCAGTGTGTCTCTCAGGTAATATCAGAGCATTCTGATGTACAACCTTAAAATTAAGGGCTTAAAGGTAAAGCTATATTGACATATATTCAGGCTGTTAAAGGCATATTTAACTCTCCTTCAGGCCACTCTAAAATGGATTCCTACTGTTAAGCCAGGTTCATTCAAACTCTGGGTTAGACACTACATATCCATTGGGTCACTCAGGTAATTAAGGGACCATTCTGATGTAGGATTTTAAAATTGAAGCCTTGAATGTCTAATTAATGCTGTATTTTAAATCTTTTTTCAGGCTTTTAAAGGCATATTTTACTCTTTTTCAGGCTACTCTAAAAGGAATCCTGATGTTATGCCAGCTTCATTCCAAGACTGGGGAGACATCCCATATCCAGTGTGTCCCTCAGGTAATATCAGAGCATTCTGATGTACAACCTTAAAATTAAGGGCTTAAAGGTAAAGCTATATTGACATATATTCAGGCTGTTAAAGGCATATTTATCTCTCCTTCAGCCCACTCTAAAATGGATTCCTACTGTTAAGCCAGGTTCATTCAAACTCTGGGTTAGACACTACATATCCATTGGGTCACTCAGGTAATTAGGGACCATTCTGATGTAGGATTTTAAAATTGAAGCCTTGAATGTCTAATTAATGCTGTATTTTAAATCTTTTTCAGGCTTTTAAAGGCATATTTTACTCTTTTTCAGGCTACTCTAAAAAGGAATCCTGATGTTATGCCAGCTTCATTCCAAGACTGGGGGAGACATCCCATATCCAGTGTGTCTCTCAGGTAATATCAGAGCATTCTGATGTACAACCTTAAAATTAAGGGCTTAAAGGTAAAGCTATATTGACATATATTCAGGCTGTTAAAGGCATATTTAACTCTCTTTCAGGCCACTCTAAAATGGATTCCTACTGTTAAACCAGGTTCATTCAAACTCTGGGTTAGACACTACATATCCATTGGGTCACTCAGGTAATTAGGACCATTCTGATGTAGGATTTTAAAATTGAAGCCTTGAATGTCTAATTAATGCTGTATTTTAAATCTCTTTCAGGCTTTTAAAGGCATATTTTACTCTTTTTCAGGCTACTCTAAAAAGGAATCCTGATGTTATGCCAGCTTCATTCCAAGACTGGGGGAGACATCCCATATCCAGTGTGTCTCTCAGGTAATATCAGAGCATTCTGATGTATGACCTTAAAATTAAGGGCTTAAAGGTAAAGCTATATTGACATATATTCAGGCTGTTAAAGGCATATTTAACTCTCCTTCAGGCCACTCTAAAATGGATTCCTACTGTTAAGCCAGGTTCATTCAAACTCTGGGTTAGACACTACATATCCATTGGGTCACTCAGGTAATTAGGGACCATTCTGATGTAGGATTTTAAAATTGAAGCCTTGAATGTCTAATTAATGCTGTATTTTAAATTTTTTCAGGCTTTTAAAGGCATATTTTACTCTTTTTCAGGCTAATCTAAAAAGGAATCCTGATGTTATGCCAGCTTCATTCCAAGACTGGGGAGACATCACATATCCAGTGTGTCTCTCAGGTAATATCAGAGCATTCTGATGTATGACCTTAAAATTAAGGGCTTAAAGGTAAAGCTATATTGACATATATTCAGGCTGTTAAAGGCATATTTAACTCTCCTTCAGGCCACTCTAAAATGGATTCCTACTGTTAAGCCAGGTTCATTCAAACTCTGGGTTAGACACTACATATCCATTGGGTCACTCAGGTAATTAGGGACCATTCTGATGTAGGATTTTAAAATTGAAGCCTTGAATGTCTAATTAATGCTGTATTTTAAATCTTTTCAGGCTTTTAAAGGCATATTTTACTCTTTTTCAGGCTACTCTAAAAAGGAATCCTGATGTTATGCCAGCTTCATTCCATGACTGGGGGAGACATACCATATCCAGTGTGTCTCACAGGTAATATCAGAGCATTCTGATTTACGACCTTAAAATTAAGGACTTAAAAGTAAAGCTATATTGACATATATTCAGGCTTTTAAAGGCATATTTATCTCTCCTTCAGCCCACTCTAAAAAGGATTCCTACTGTTAAACCAGGTTCATTCAAACTCTGGGTTAGACACTACATATCCATTGGGTCACTCAGGTAATTAAGGACCATTCTGATTTAGGATTTTAAAATTGAAGCCTTGAATGTCTAATTAATGCTGTATTTTAAATCTCTTTCAGGCTTTTAAAGGCATATTTTACTCTTTTTCAGGCTACTCTAAAAAGGAATCCTGATGTTATGCCAGCTTCATTCCAAGACTGGGGGAGACATCCATATCCAGTGTGTCTCTCAGGTAATATCAGAGCATTCTGATGTATGACCTTAAAATTAAGGGCTTAAAGGTAAAGCTATATTGACATATATTCAGGCTGTTAAAGGCATATTTAACTCTCCTTCAGGCCACTCTAAAATGGATTCCTACTGTTAAGCAGGTTCATTCAAACTCTGGGTTAGACACTACATATCCATTGGGTCACTCAGGTAATTAGGGACCATTCTGATGTAGGATTTTAAAATTGAAGCCTTGAATGTCTAATTAATGCTGTATTTTAAATCTTTTCAGGCTTTTAAAGGCATATTTTACTCTTTTTCAGGCTACTCTAAAAAGGAATCCTGATGTTATGCCAGCTTCATTCCAAGACTGGGGGAGACATCCATATCCAGTGTGTCTCTCAGGTAATATCAGAGCATTCTGATGTACAACCTTAAAATTAAGGGCTTAAAAGTAAAGCTATATTGACATATATTCAGGCTGTTAAAGGCATATTTAACTCTCCTTCAGGCCACTCTAAAATGGATTCCTACTGTTAAGCCAGGTTCATTCAAACTCTGGGTTAGACACTACATATCCATTGGGTCACTCAGGTAATTAAGGACCATTCTGATGTAGGATTTTAAAATTGAAGCCTTGAATGTCTAATTAATGCTGTATTTTAAATCTTTTTCAGGCTTTTAAAGGCATATTTTACTCTTTTTCAGGCTACTCTAAAAAGGAATCCTGATGTTATGCCAGCTTCATTCCAAGACTGGGGGAGACATCCTATATCCAGTGTGTCCCTCAGGTAATATCAGAGCATTCTGATGTACAACCTTAAAATTAAGGGCTTAAAAGGTAAAGCTATATTGACATATATTCAGGCTGTTAAAGGCATATTTAACTCTCCTTCAGGCCACTCTAAAATGGATTCCTACTGTTAAGCCAGGTTCATTCAAACTCTGGGTTAGACACTACATATCCATTGGGTCACTCAGGTAATTAGGGACCATTCTGATGTAGGATTTTAAAATTGAAGCCTTGAATGTCTAATTAATGCTGTATTTTAAATCTTTTTCAGGCTTTTAAAGGCATATTTTACTCTTTTTCAGGCTACTCTAAAAAGGAATCCTGATGTTATGCCAGCTTCATTCCAAGACTGGGGGAGACATCCCATATCCAGTGTGTCTCTCAGGTAATATCAGAGCATTCTGATGTACGACCTTAAAATTAAGGGCTTAAAGGTAAAGCTATATTGACATATATTCAGGCTGTTAAAGCATATTTAACTCTCCTTCAGGCCACTCTAAAATGGATTCCTACTGTTAAGCCAGGTTCATTCAAACTCTGGGTTAGACACTACATATCCATTGGGTCACTCAGGTAATTAAGGACCATTCTGATGTAGGATTTTAAAATTGAAGCCTTGAATGTCTAATTAATGCTGTATTTTAAATCTTTTCAGGCTTTTAAAGGCATATTTTACTCTTTTTCAGGCTAATCTAAAAAGGAATCCTGATGTTATGCCAGCTTCATTCCAAGACTGGGGGAGACATCACATATCCAGTGTGTCTCTCAGGTAATATCAGAGCATTCTGATGTATGACCTTAAAATTAAGGGCTTAAAAGGTAAAGCTATATTGACATATATTCAGGCTGTTAAAGGCATATTTAACTCTCCTTCAGGCCACTCTAAAATGGATTCCTACTGTTAAGCCAGGTTCATTCAAACTCTGGGTTAGACACTACATATCCATTGGGTCACTCAGGTAATTAGGGACCATTCTGATGTAGGATTTTAAAATTGAAGCCTTGAATGTCTAATTAATGCTGTATTTTAAATCTTTTCAGGCTTTTAAAGGCATATTTTACTCTTTTTCAGGCTACTCTAAAAAGGAATCCTGATGTTATGCCAGCTTCATTCCAAGACTGGGGGAGACATCCCATATCCAGTGTGTCTCTCAGGTAATATCAGAGCATTCTGATGTACAACCTTAAAATTAAGGGCTTAAAGGTAAAGCTATATTGACATATATTCAGGCTGTTAAAGGCATATTTAACTCTCCTTCAGGCCACTCTAAAATGGATTCCTACTGTTAAGCCAGGTTCATTCAAACTCTGGGTTAGACACTATATATCCATTGGGTCACTCAGGTAATTAGGGACCATTCTGATGTAGGATTTTAAAATTGAAGCCTTGAATGTCTAATTAATGCTGTATTTTAAATTTTTTCAGGCTTTTAAAGGCATATTTTACTCTTTTTCAGGCTAATCTAAAAGGAATCCTGATGTTATACCAGCTTCATTCCAAGACTGAGGGAGACATCACATATCCAGTGTGTCTCTCAGGTAATATCAGAGCATTCTGATGTATGACCTTAAAATTAAGGGCTTAAAGGTAAAGCTATATTGACATATATTCAGGCTGTTAAAGGCATATTTAACTCTCCTTCAGGCCACTCTAAAATGGATTCCTACTGTTAAGCCAGGTTCATTCAAACTCTGGGTTAGACACTACATATCCATTGGGTCACTCAGGTAATTAGGGACCATTCTGATGTAGGATTTTAAAATTGAAGCCTTGAATGTCTAATTAATGCTGTATTTTAAATCTTTTCAGGCTTTTAAAGGCATATTTTACTCTTTTTTCAGGCTACTCTAAAAGGAATCCTGATGTTATGCCAGCTTCATTCCAAGACTGGGGGAGACATCCATATCCAGTGTGTCTCTCAGGTAATATCAGAGCATTCTGATTTACAACCTTAAAATTAAGGGCTTAAAAGTAAAGCTATATTGACATATATTCAGGCTTTTAAAGGCATATTTATCTCTCCTTCAGCCCACTCTAAAAAGGATTCCTACTGTTAAACCAGGTTCATTCAAACTCTGGGTGGGACACTACATATCCATTGGGTCACTCAGGTAATTAAGGACCATTCTGATGTAGGATTTTAAAATTGAAGCCTTGAATGTCTAATTAATGCTGTATTTTAAATCTTTTCAGGCTTTTAAAGGCATATTTTACTCTTTTTCAGGCTACTCTAAAAAGGAATCTGATGTTATGCCAGCTTCATTCCAAGACTGGGGAGACATCCCATATCCAGTGTGTCTCTCAGGTAATATCAGAGCATTCTGATGTATGACCTTAAAATTAAGGGCTTAAAGGTAAAAGCTATATTGACATATATTCAGGCTGTTAAAGGCATATTTAACTCTCCTTCAGGCCACTCTAAAATGGATTCCTACTGTTAAGCCAGGTTCATTCAAACTCTGGGTTAGACACTACATATCCATTGGGTCACTCAGGTAATTAGGGACCATTCTGATGTAGGATTTTAAAATTGAAGCCTTGAATGTCTAATTAATGCTGTATTTTAAATCTTTTTCAGGCTTTTAAAGGCATATTTTACTCTTTTTCAGGCTACTCTAAAAGGAATCCTGATGTTATGCCAGCTTCATTCCAAGACTGGGGAGACATCCCATATCCAGTGTGTCTCTCAGGTAATATCAGAGCATTCTGATGTATGACCTTAAAATTAAGGGCTTAAAAGTAAAGCTATATTGACATATATTCAGGCTGTTAAAGGCATATTTAACTCTCCTTCAGGCCACTCTAAAATGGATTCCTACTGTTAAGCCAGGTTCATTCAAACTCTGGGTTAGACACTACATATCCATTGGGTCACTCAGGTAATTAGGGACCATTCTGATGTAGGATTTTAAAATTGAAGCCTTGAATGTCTAATTAATGCTGTATTTTAAATCTTTTTCAGGCTTTTAAAGGCATATTTTACTCTTTTTCAGGCTACTCTAAAAAGGAATCCTGATGTTATGCCAGCTTCATTCCAAGACTGGGGGAGACATCCATATCCAGTGTGTCTCTCAGGTAATATCAGAGCATTCTGATGTATGACCTTAAAATTAAGGGCTTAAAAGGTAAAAAGCTATATTGACATATATTCAGGCTGTTAAAGGCATATTTAACTCTCCTTCAGGCCACTCTAAAATGGATTCCTACTGTTAAGCCAGGTTCATTCAAACTCTGGGTTAGACACTACATATCCATTGGGTCACTCAGGTAATTAGGGACCATTCTGATGTAGGATTTTAAAATTGAAGCCTTGAATGTCTAATTAATGCTGTATTTTAAATCTTTTCAGGCTTTTAAAGGCATATTTTACTCTTTTTCAGGCTACTCTAAAAAGGAATCCTGATGTTATGCCAGCTTCATTCCAAGACTGGGGGAGACATCACATATCCAGTGTGTCTCTCAGGTAATATCAGAGCATTCTGATGTATGACCTTAAAATTAAGGGCTTAAAAGTAAAGCTATATTGACATATATTCAGGCTGTTAAAGGCATATTTAACTCTCCTTCAGGCCACTCTAAAATGGATTCCTACTGTTAAGCCAGGTTCATTCAAACTCTGGGTTAGACACTACATATCCATTGGGTCACTCAGGTAATTAGGGACCATTCTGATGTAGGATTTTAAAATTGAAGCCTTGAATGTCTAATTAATGCTGTATTTTAAATCTTTTCAGGCTTTTAAAGGCATATTTTACTCTTTTTCAGGCTACTCTAAAAGGAATCCTGATGTTATGCCAGCTTCATTCCAAGACTGGGGAGACATCCATATCCAGTGTGTCTCTCAGGTAATATCAGAGCATTCTGATTTGACCTTAAAATTAAGGGCTTAAAAGGTAAAGCTATATTGACATATATTCAGCTGTTAAAGGCATATTTAACTCTCCTTCAGGCCACTCTAAAATGGATTCCTACTGTTAAGCCAGGTTCATTCAAACTCTGGGTTAGACACTACATATCCATTGGGTCACTCAGGTAATTAGGGACCATTCTGATGTAGGATTTTAAAATTGAAGCCTTGAATGTTCAATTAATGCTGTATTTTAAATTTTTTCAGGCTTTTAAAGGCATATTTTACTCTTTTTCAGGCTAATCTAAAAGGAATCCTGATGTTATACCAGCTTCATTCCAAGACTGGGGAGACATCACATATCCAGTGTGTCTCTCAGGTAATATCAGAGCATTCTGATGTATGACCTTAAAATTAAGGGCTTAAAGGTAAAGCTATATTGACATATATTCAGGCTGTTAAAGGCATATTTAACTCTCCTTCAGGCCACTCTAAAATGGATTCCTACTGTTAAGCCAGGTTCATTCAAACTCTGGGTTAGACACTACATATCCATTGGGTCACTCAGGTAATTAGGGACCATTCTGATGTAGGATTTTAAAATTGAAGCCTTGAATGTCTAATTAATGCTGTATTTTAAATCTTTTTCAGGCTTTTAAAGGCATATTTTACTCTTTTTCAGGCTACTCTAAAAAGGAATCCTGATGTTATGCCAGCTTCATTCCAAGGACTGGGGGAGACATCCCATATCCAGTGTGTCTCTCAGGTAATATCAGAGCATTCTGATGTATGACCTTAAAATTAAGGGCTTAAAGGTAAAGCTATATTGACATATATTCAGGCTGTTAAAGGCATATTTAACTCTCCTTCAGGCCACTCTAAAATGGATTCCTACTGTTAAGCCAGGTTCATTCAAACTCTGGGTTAGACACTACATATCCATTGGGTCACTCAGGTAATTAGGGACCATTCTGATGTAGGATTTTAAAATTGAAGCCTTGAATGTCTAATTAATGCTGTATTTTAAATCTTTTTCAGGCTTTTAAAGGCATATTTTACTCTTTTTCAGGCTAATCTAAAAAGGAATCCTGATGTTATACCAGCTTCATTCCAAGACTGGGGGAGACATCACATATCCAGTGTGTCTCTCAGGTAATATCAGAGCATTCTGATGTATGACCTTAAAATTAAGGGCTTAAAAGTAAAGCTATATTGACATATATTCAGGCTGTTAAAGGCATATTTAACTCTCCTTCAGGCCACTCTAAAATGGATTCCTACTGTTAAGCCAGGTTCATTCAAACTCTGGGTTAGACACTACATATCCATTGGGTCACTCAGGTAATTAGGGACCATTCTGATGTAGGATTTTAAAATTGAAGCCTTGAATGTCTAATTAATGCTGTATTTTAAATCTTTTTCAGGCTTTTAAAGGAATATTTTACTCTTTTTCAGGCTACTCTAAAAAGGAATCCTGATGTTATGCCAGCTTCATTCCACGACTGGGGGAGACATACCATATCCAGTGTGTCTCACAGGTAATATCACAGCATTCTGATTTACGACCTTAAAATTAAGGGCTTAAAAGTAAAGCTATATGGACATATATTCAGGCTGTTAAAGGCATATTTAACTCTCCTTCAGGCCACTCTAAAATGGATTCCTACTGTTAAGCCAGGTTCATTCAAACTCTGGGTTAGACACTATATATCCATTGGGTCACTCAGGTAATTAGGGACCATTCTGATGTAGGATTTTAAAATTGAAGCCTTGAATGTCCAGTTAATGCTGTATTTTAAATTCTTTTCAGGCTTTTAAAGACATATTTTACTCTTTTTCAGGCTAATCTAAAAAGGAATCCTGATGTTATACCAGCTTCATGTCAAGACTGAGGGAGACAGCACATATCCAGTGTGTCTCTCAGGTAATATCAGAGCATTCTGATGTATGACCTTAAAATGAAGGGCTTAAAGGTAAAGCTATATTGACATATATTCAGGCTGTTAAAGGCATATTTAACTCTCCTTCAGGCCACTCTAAAATGGATTCCTACTGTTAAGCCAGGTTCATTCAAACTCTGGGTTAGACACTACATATCCATTGGGTCACTCAGGTAATTAGGGACCATTCTGATGTAGGATTTTAAAATTGAAGCCTTGAATGTCTAATTAATGCTGTATTTTAAATCTTTTCAGGCTTTTAAAGGCATATTTTACTCTTTTTCAGGCTACTCTAAAAGGAATCCTGATGTTATGCCAGCTTCATTCCAAGACTGGGGGGAGACATACCATATCCAGTGTGTCTCACAGGTAATATCAGAGCATTCTGATTTACGACCTTAAAATTAAGGACTTAAAAGTAAAGCTATATTGACATATATTCAGGCTTTTAAAGGCATATTTATCTCTCCTTCAGGCCACTCTAAAAATGGATTCCTACTGTTAAACCAGGTTCATTCAAACTCTGGGTTAGGACACTACATATCCATTGGGTCACATGGGGCAGGTAATTGGCTCATTCTGATGTAGGTTTTAAAATTGGAAGGTTGGTGGTTCAATCCCGGCCCTGCAGTCGATGTCGAAGGTCCTTGGGCAAGACACTGAACCCCGAGTTGCCCCGATGCTGTGTCATTTGAATGTGTGTGCATGTTTAATGAGCAAATGGCACCGTGAAGCCTCGGCCATAGTGTATGAATTGTGTGAATGGTGAATGTTTCCTGTACTATCTAAAAGCGCTTTTAAGTAGTTCATTCAAACTCTAGGTTAAACATCACATATCCATTGGGTCACTCAGGTAATATAAGAGCATTCTGATTTTATCCATTGGGTCAAGGTAATTAATGCTGTATTTTAAATCTTTTTTTTAAAGGCATATTTTCCTCTTTTTTCAGGCTACTCTAAAAAGAATCCTGATGTTATGCCAGCTTCATTCCAGGACTGGGGGAGACATCCCATATCCAGTGTGTCTCTCAGGTAATATCAGAGCATTCTGATTACGACCTTAAAATTAAGGGCTTAAAAGTAAAGCTATATTGACATATATTCAGGCTTTAAAGGCATATTTATCTCTCCTTCAGGCACTCTAAAATGGATTCCTACTGTTAAACCAGGTTCATTCAAACTCTGGGTGGGACACTACATATCCATTGGGTCACTCAGGTAATTAAGGACCATTCTGTTTTAGGATTTTAAAAATTGAAGCCTTGAATGTCTAATTAATGCTGTATTTTAAATCTCTTTCAGGCTTTTAAAGGCATATTTTACTCTTTTTCAGGCTACTCTAAAAAGGAATCCTGATGTCATGCCAGCTTCATTCCAAGACTGGGGGAGACATCCCATATCCAGTGTGTCTCTCAGGTAATATCAGAGCATTCTGATGTACAACCTTAAAATTAAGGGTTAAAAGGTGAAACTATATGGACATATATTCAGGCTGTTAAAGGCATATTTAACTCTCCTTCAGGCCACTCTAAAATGGATTCCTACTGTTAAGCCAGGTTCATGCAAACTCTGGGTTAGACACTACATATCCATTGGGTCACTCAGGTATTTGGGGACCATTCTGATGTAGGATTTTAAAATTAAAGCCTTGAATGTCCAGTTAATGCTGTATTTTAAATTTTTTTCAGGCTTTAAAAAGCATATTTTACTCTTTTTCAGGCTAATCTAAAAAGGAAACCTGATGTTATACAAGCTTCATTCCAAGACTGGGCGAGACAGCACATATCCAGTGTGTCTCTCAGGTAATATCAGAGCATTCTGATGTATGACCTTAAAATTAAGGGCTTAAAGGTAAAGCTATATTGACATATATTCAGGCTGTTAAAGGCATATTTAACTCTCCTTCAGGCCACTCTAAAATGGATTCCTACTGTTAAGCCAGGTTCATTCAAACTCTGGGTTAGACACTACATATCCATTGGGTCACTCAGGTAATTAGGGACCATTCTGATGTAGGATTTTAAAATTGAAGCCTTGAATGTCTAATTAATGCTGTATTTTAAATCTTTTCAGGCTTTTAAAGGCATATTTTACTCTTTTTTCAGGCTACTCTAAAAAGGAATCCTGATGTTATGCCAGCTTCATTCCAAGACTGGGGGAGACATCCCATATCCAGTGTGTCTCTCAGGTAATATCAGAGCATTCTGATGTATGACCTTAAAATTAAGGGCTTAAAGGTAAAGCTATATTGACATATATTCAGGCTTTAAAGGCATATTTTACTCTTTTTCAGGCCACTCTAAAATGGATTCCTACTGTTAAGCCAGGTTCATTCAAACTCTGGGTTAGACACTACATATCCATTGGGTCACTCAGGTAATTAGGGACCATTCTGATGTAGGATTTTAAAATTGAAGCCTTGAATGTCTAATTAATGCTGTATTTTAAATCTTTTTCAGGTTTTTAAAGGCATATTTTACTCTTTTTCAGGCTACTCTAAAAAGGAATCCTGATGTTATGCCAGCTTCATTCCAAGACTGGGGGAGACATCCCATATCCAGTGTGTCTCACAGGTAATATCAGAGCATTCTGATGTACAACCTTAAAATTAAGGGCTTAAAGGTAAAGCTATATTGACATATATTCAGGCTGTTAAAGGCATATTTAACTCTCCTTCAGGCCACTCTAAAATGGATTTCTACTGTTAAGCCAGGTTCATTCAAACTCTGGGTTAGACACTACATATCCATTGGGTCACTCAGGTAATTAGGGACCATTCTGATGTAGGATTTTAAAATTGAAGCCTTGAATGTCTAATTAATGCTGTATTTTAAATCTTTCTCAGGCTTTTAAAGGCATATTTTACTCTTTTTCAGGCTACTCTAAAAAGGAATCCTGATGTTATGCCAGCTTCATTCCAAGACTGGGGGAGACATACCATATCCAGTGTGTCTCACAGGTAATATCAGAGCATTCTGATTTACGACCTTAAAATTAAGGGCTTAAAAGTAAAGCTAAATTGACATATATTCAGGCTTTTAAAGGCATATTTTACTCTTTTTCAGGCCACTCTAAAATGGATTCCTACTGTTAAGCCAGGTTCATTCAAACTCTGGGTTAGACACTACATATCCATTGGGTCACTCAGGTAATTAGGGACCATTCTGATGTAGGATTTTAAAATTGAAGCCTTGAATGTCTAATTAATGCTGTATTTTAAATTTTTTTCAGGCTTTTAAAGCCATATTTTACTCTTTTTCAGGCTAATCTAAAAAGGAATCCTGATGTTATGCCAGCTTTATGCCAAGACTGAGGGAGACAGCACATATCCAGTGTGTCTCTCAGGTAATATCAGAGCATTCTGATGTATGACCTTAAAATTAAGGGCTTAAAGGTAAAGCTATATTGACATATATTCAGGCTGTTAAAGGCATATTTAACTCTCCTTCAGGCCACTCTAAAATGGATTCCTACTGTTAAGCCAGGTTCATTCAAACTCTGGGTTAGACACTACATATCCATTGGGTCACTCAGGTAATTAGGGACCATTCTGATGTAGGATTTTAAAATTGAAGCCTTGAATGTCTAATTAATGCTGTATTTTAAATCTTTTTCAGGCTTTTAAAGGCATATTTTACTCTTTTTCAGGCTACTCTAAAAAGGAATCCTGATGTTATGCCAGCTTCATTCCAAGACTGGGGGAGACATCCCATATCCAGTGTGTCTCTCAGGTAACATCAGAGCATTCTGATGTACAACCTTAAAATTAAGGGCTTAAAGGTAAAGCTATATGGACATATATTCAGGCTGTTAAAGGCATATTTATCTCTCCTTCAGCCCACTCTAAAATGGATTCCTACTGTTAAGCCAGGTTCATTCAAACTCTGGGTTAGACACACTACATATCCATTGGGTCACTCAGGTAATTAGGGACCATTCTGATGTAGGATTTTAAAATTGAAGCCTTGAATGTCTAATTAATGCTGTTTTTAAATCTTTTCAGGCTTTTAAAGGCATATTTTACTCTTTTTCAGGCTACTCTAAAAAGGAATCCTGATGTTATGCCAGATTCATTCCAAGACTGGGCGAGACATATCATATCCAGTGTGTCTCTCAGGTAATATCAGAGCATTCTGATGTACAACCTTAAAATTAAGGGCTTAAAGGTAAAGCTATATTGACATATATTCAGGCTGTTAAAGGCATATTTAACTCTCCTTCAGGCCACTCTAAAATGGATTCCTACTGTTAAGCCAGGTTCATTCAAACTCTGGGTTAGACACTACATATCCATTGGGTCACTCAGGTAATTAGGGACCATTCTGATGTAGGATTTTAAAATTGAAGCCTTGAATGTCTAATTAATGCTGTATTTTAAATCTTTTTCAGGCTTTTAAAGGCATATTTTACTCTTTTTCAGGCTACTCTAAAAAGGAATCCTGATGTTATGCCAGCTTCATTCCACGACTGGGGGAGACATCCCAAATCCATTGTGTCTCTCCCGTAATATCAGAGCATTCTGATGTACAACCTTAAAATTAAGGGTTAAAAGGTAAAGCTATATGGATATATGTTCAGGCTGTTAATGGCATATTTAACTCTCCTTCAGGCCACTCTAAAATGGATTCCTACTGTTAAGCCAGGTTCATTCAAACTCTGGGTTAGACACTCCATATCCATTGGGTCACTCATGTAAATAGGGACCATTCTGATGTAGGATTTTAAAATTGAAGCCTTGAATGTCTAATTAATGCTGTATTTTAAATTTTTTCAGGCTTTTAAAGCCATATTTTACTCTTTTTTTCAGGCTAATCTAAAAGGAATCCTGATGTTATGCCAGCTTTATGCCAAGACTGAGGGAGACAGCACATATCCAGTGTGTCTCTCAGGTAATATCAGAGCATTCTGATGTATGACCTTAAAATTAAGGGCTTAAAGGTAAAGCTATATTGACATATATTCAGGCTGTTAAAGGCATATTTAACTCTCCTTCAGGCCACTCTAAAATGGATTCCTACTGTTAAGCCAGGTTCATTCAAACTCTGGCTTAGACACTATATATCCATTGGGTCACTCAGGTAATTAGGGACCATTCTGATGTAGGATTTTAAAATTGAAGCCTTGAATGTCTAATTAATGCTGTATTTTAAATCTTTTCAGGCTTTTAAAGGCATATTTTACTCTTTTTCAGGCTACTCTAAAAAGGAATCCTGATGTTATGCCAGCTTCATTCCATGACTGGGGGAGACATACCATATCCAGTGTGTCTCACAGGTAATATCAGAGCATTCTGATTTACGACCTTAAAATTAAGGACTTAAAAGTAAAGCTATATTGACATATATTCAGGCTTTTAAAGGCATATTTATCTCTCCTTCAGCCCACTCTAAAATGGATTCCTACTGTTAAACCAGGTTCATTCAAACTCTGGGTTAGGACACTACATATCCATTGGGTCACTCAGGTAATTAAGGACCATTCTGTTTTAGGATTTTAAAATTGAAGCCTTGAATGTCTAATTAATGCTGTATTTTAAATCTCTTTCAGGCTTTTAAAGGCATATTTTACTCTTTTTCAGGCTACTCTAAAAAAGGAATCCTGATGTTATGCCAGCTTCATTCCAGGACTGGGGGAGACATCCCATATCCAGTGTGTCTCTCAGGTAATATCAGAGCATTCTGATGTATGACCTTAAAATTAAGGGCTTAAAGGTAAAGCTATATTGACATATATTCAGGCTGTTAAAGGCATATTTAACTCTCCTTCAGGCCACTCTAAAATGGATTCCTACTGTTAAGCCAGGTTCATTCAAACTCTGGGTTAGACACTACATATCCATTGGGTCACTCAGGTAATTAGGGACCATTCTGATGTAGGATTTTAAAATTGAAGCCTTGAATGTCTAATTAATGCTGTATTTTAAATCTTTTTCAGGCTTTTAAAGGAATATTTTACTCTTTTTCAGGCTACTCTAAAAAGGAATCCTGATGTTATGCCAGCTTCATTCCAAGACTGGGGGAGACATCCCATATCCAGTGTGTCTCTCAGGTAATATCAGAGCATTCTGATGTATGACCTTAAAATTAAGGGCTTAAAGGTAAAGCTATATTGACATATATTCAGGCTGTTAAAGGCATATTTAACTCTCCTTCAGGCCACTCTAAAATGGATTCCTACTGTTAAGCCAGGTTCATTCAAACTCTGGGTTAGACACTATATATCCATTGGGTCACTCAGGTAATTAGGGACCATTCTGATGTAGGATTTTAAAATTGAAGCCTTGAATGTCTAATTAATGCTGTATTTTAAATCTTTTCAGGCTTTTAAAGGCATATTTTACTCTTTTTCAGGCTACTCTAAAAAGGAATCCTGATGTTATGCCAGCTTCATTCCATGACTGGGGGAGACATACCATATCCAGTGTGTCTCTCAGGTAATATCAGAGCATTCTGATTTACGACCTTAAAATTAAGGACTTAAAAGTAAAGCTATATTGACATATATTCAGGCTTTTAAAGGCATATTTATCTCTCCTTCAGGCCACTCTAAAATGGATTCCTACTGTTAAGCCAGGTTCATTCAAACTCTGGGTTAGAAACTACATATCCATTGGGTCACTCAGGTATTTGGGGACCATTCTGATGTAGGATTTTAAAATTAAAGCCTTGAATGTCCAGTTAATGCTGTATTTTAAATTTTTTCAGGCTTTTAAAAGCATATTTTACTCTTTTTCAGGCTAATCTAAAAAGGAAACCTGATGTTATACAAGCTTCATTCCAAGACTGGGAGACATACCATATCCAGTGTGTCTCTCAGGTAATATCAGAGCATTCTGATGTACAACCTTAAAATTAAGGGCTTAAAGGTAAAGCTATATTGACATATATTCAGGCTGTTAAAGGCATATTTAACTCTCCTTCAGGCCACTCTAAAATGGATTCCTACTGTTAAGCCAGGTTCATTCAAACTCTGGGTTAGACACTACATATCCATTGGGTCACTCAGGTAATAAGGGACCATTCTGATGTAGGATTTTAAAATTGAAGCCTTGAATGTCTAATTAATGCTGTATTTTAAATCTTTTTCAGGCTTTTAAAGGCATATTTTACTCTTTTTCAGGCTACTCTAAAAAGGAATCCTGATGTTATGCCAGGTTCATTCAAACTCTGGGTTAGACACTACATATCCATTGGTTAACTCAAGGAAATTAGGGACCATTCTGATGTAGGATTTTAAAATTGAAGACTTGAATGTCTAATTAATGCTGTATGTTACATCTTTTTCAGGTTTTTAAAGGCATATTTTACTCTTTTTCAGGCTACTCTAAAAAGGAATCCTGATGTTATGCCAGCTTCATTCTAAGACTGGGGGAGACATCCCATATCCAGTGTGTCTCACAGGTAATATCAGAGCATTCTGATGTACAACCTTAAAATTAAGGGCTTAAAGGTAAAGCTATATTGACATATATTCAGGCTGTTAAAGGCATATTTAACTCTCCTTCAGGCCACTCTAAAATGGATTTCTACTGTTAAGCCAGGTTCATTCAAACTCTGGGTTAGACACTACATATCCATTGGGTCACTCAGGTAATTAGGGACCATTCTGATGTAGGATTTTAAAATTGAAGCCTTGAATGTCTAATTAATGCTGTATTTTAAATCTTTTCAGGCTTTTAAAGGCATATTTTACTCTTTTTCAGGCTACTCTAAAAAGGAATCCTGATGTTATGCCAGCTTCATTCCACGACTGGGGGAGACATACCATATCCAGTGTGTCTCACAGGTAATATCAGAGCATTCTGATTCACGACCTTAAAATTAAGGGCTTAAAAGTAATGCTAAATTGACATATATTCAGGCTTTTAAAGGCATATTTTACTCTTTTTCAGGCCACTCTAAAATGGATTCCTACTGTTAAGCCAGGTTCATTCAAACTCTGGGTTAGACACTACATATCCATTGGGTCACTCAGGTAATTAGGGACCATTCTGATGTAGGATTTTAAAATTGAAGCCTTGAATGTCTAATTAATGCTGTATTTTAAATTTTTTTTCAGGCTTTTAAAGCCATATTTTACTCTTTTTTCAGGCTAATCTAAAAAGGAATCCTGATGTTATGCCAGCTTTATGCCAAGACTGAGGGAGACAGCACATATCCAGTGTGTCTCTCAGGTAATATCAGAGCATTCTGATGTATGACCTTAAAATTAAGGGCTTAAAGGTAAAGCTATATTGACATATATTCAGGCTGTTAAAGGCATATTTAACTCTCCTTCAGGCCACTCTAAAATGGATTCCTACTGTTAAGCCAGGTTCATTCAAACTCTGGGTTAGACACTACATATCCATTGGGTCAGTCAGGTAATTAGGGACCATTCTGATGTAGGATTTTAAAATTGAAGCCTTGAATGTCTAATTAATGCTGTATTTTAAATCTTTTTCAGGCTTTTAAAGGAATATTTTACTCTTTTTAAGGCTACTCTAAAAAGGAATCCTGATGTTATGCCAGCTTCATTCCAAGACTGCGGGAGTCAAAACATATCCAGTGTGTCTCTCAGGTAACATCAGAGCATTCTGATGTACAACCTTTAAATTAAGGGCTTAAAGGTAAAGCTATATGGACATATATTCAGGCTGTTAAAGGCATATTTATCTCTCCTTCAGCCCACTCTAAAAAGGATTCCTACTGTTAAGCCAGGTTCATTCAAACTCTGGGTTAGACACTACATATCCATTGGGTCACTCAGGTAATTAGGGACCATTCTGATGTAGGATTTTAAAATTGAAGCCTTGAATGTCTATTTAATCCTGTTTTTAAATCTTTTTCAGGCTTTTAAAGGCATATTTTACTCTTTTTCAGGCTACTCTAAAAAGGAATCCATATGTTATGCCAGATTCATTCCAAGACTGGGCGAGACATATCATATCCAGTGTGTCTCTCAGGTAATATCACAGCATTCTGATGTACAACCTTAAAATTAAGGGCTTAAAGGTAAAGCTATATTGACATATATTCAGGCTGTTAAAGGCATATTTAACTCTCCTTCAGGCCACTCTAAAATGGATTCCTACTGTTAAGCCAGGTTCATTCAAACTCTGGGTTAGACACTACATATCCATTGGGTCACTCAGGTAATTAGGGACCATTCTGATGTAGGATTTTAAAATTGAAGCCTTGAATGTCTAATTAATGCTGTATTTTAAATCTTTTTCAGGCTTTTAAAGGCATATTTTACTCTTTTTCAGGCTACTCTAAAAAGGAATCCTGATGTTATGCCAGCTTCATTCCATGACTGGGGGAGACATCCCAAATCCATTGTGTCTCTCCCGTAATATCAGAGCATTCTGATGTACAGCCTTAAAATTAAGGGTTAAAAGGTAAAGCTATATGGACATATGTTCAGGCTGTTAATGGACATATTTAACTCTCCTTCAGGCCACTCTAAAATGGATTCCTACTGTTAAGCCAGGTTCATTCAAACTCTGGGTTAGACACTCCATATCCATTGGGTCACTCATGTAAATAGGGACCATTCTGATGTAGGATTTTAAAATTGAAGCCTTGAATGTCTAATTAATGCTGTATTTTAATTTTTTTTCAGGCTTTTAAAGCCATATTTTACTCTTTTTCAAGCTAATCTAAAAAGGAATCCTGATGTTATGCCAGCTTTATGCCAAGACTGAGGGAGACAGCACATATCCAGTGTGTCTCTCAGGTAATATCAGAGCATTCTGATGTATGACCTTAAAATTAAGGGCTTAAAGGTAAAGCTATATTGACATATATTCAGGCTGTTAAAGGCATATTTAACTCTCCTTCAGGCGACTCTAAAATGGATTCCTACTGTTAAGCCAGGTTCATTCAAACTCTGGCTTAGACACTATATATCCATTGGGTCACTCAGGTAATTAGGGACCATTCTGATGTAGGATTTTAAAATTGAAGCCTTGAATGTCTAATTAATGCTGTATTTTAAATCTTTTCAGGCTTTTAAAGGCATATTTTACTCTTTTTCAGGCTACTCTAAAAAGGAATCCTGATGTTATGCCAGCTTCATTCCATGACTGGGGGAGACATACCATATCCAGTGTGTCTCACAGGTAATATCAGAGCATTCTGATTTACGACCTTAAAATTAAGGACTTAAAAGTAAAGCTATATTGACATATATTCAGGCTTTTAAAGGCATATTTATCTCTCCTTCAGCCCACTCTAAAAAGGATTCCTACTGTTAAACCAGGTTCATTCAAACTCTGGGTTAGACACTACATATCCATTGGGTCACTCAGGTAATTAAGGACCATTCTGTTTTAGGATTTTAAAATTGAAGCCTTGAATGTCTAATTAATGCTGTATTTTAAATCTTTTCAGGCTTTTAAAGGCATATTTTACTCTTTTTCAGGCTACTCTAAAAAGGAATCCTGATGTTATGCTAGCTTCATTCCAGGACTGGGGGAGACATCCCATATCCAGTGTGTCTCTCAGGTAATATCAGAGCATTCTGATGTATGATCTTAAAATTAAGGGCTTAAAGGTAAAGCTATATTGACATATATTCAGGCTGTTAAAGGCATATTTAACTCTCCTTCAGGCCACTCTAAAATGGATTCCTACTGTTAAGCCAGGTTCATTCAAACTCTGGGTTAGACACTACATATCCATTGGGTCACTCAGGTAATTAGGGACCATTCTGATGTAGGATTTTAAAATTGAAGCCTTGAATGTCTAATTAATGCTGTATTTTAAATCTTTTTCAGGCTTTTAAAGGAATATTTTACTCTTTTTCAGGCTACTCTAAAAAGGAATCCTGATGTTATGCTAGCTTCATTCCAGGACTGGGGGAGACATCCCATATCCAGTGTGTCTCTCAGGTAATATCAGAGCATTCTGATGTATGACCTTAAAATTAAGGGCTTAAAAGTAAAGCTATATTGACATATATTCAGGCTGTTAAAGGCATATTTAACTCTCCTTCAGGCCACTCTAAAATGGATTCCTACTGTTAAGCCAGGTTCATTCAAACTCTGGCTTAGACACTATATATCCATTGGGTCACTCAGGTAATTAGGGACCATTCTGATGTAGGATTTTAAAATTGAAGCCTTGAATGTCTAATTAATGCTGTATTTTAAATCTTTTCAGGCTTTTAAAGGCATATTTTACTCTTTTTCAGGCTACTCTAAAAAAGAATCCTGATGTTATGCCAGCTTCATTCCATGACTGGGGGAGACATACCATATCCAGTGTGTCTCACAGGTAATATCAGAGCATTCTGATTTACGACCTTAAAATTAAGGACTTAAAAGTAAAGCTATATTGACATATATTCAGGCTTTTAAAGGCATATTTATCTCTCCTTCAGCCCACTCTAAAAAGGATTCCTACTGTTAAGCCAGGTTCATTCAAACTCTGGGTTAGAAACTACATATCCATTGGGTCACTCAGGTATTTGGGGACCATTCTGATGTAGGATTTTAAAATTAAAGCCTTGAATGTCCAGTTAATGCTGTATTTTAAATTTTTTCAGGCTTTTAAAAGCATATTTTACTCTTTTTCAGGCTAATCTAAAAAGGAAACCTGATGTTATACAAGCTTCATTCCAAGACTGGGCGAGACATACCATATCCAGTGTGTCTCTCAGGTAATATCAGAGCATTCTGATGTACAACCTTAAAATTAAGGGCTTAAAGGTAAAGCTATATTGACATATATTCAGGCTGTTAAAGGCATATTTAACTCTCCTTCAGGCCACTCTAAAATGGATTCCTACTGTTAAGCCAGGTTCATTCAAACTCTGGGTTAGACACTACATATCCATTGGGTCACTCAGGTAATAAGGGACCATTCTGATGTAGGATTTTAAAATTGAAGCCTTGAATGTCTAATTAATGCTGTATTTTAAATCTTTTTCAGGCTTTTAACCCTTGTATTGCCCTTCATGTCACAGGGACTTGTTCAGTTTATTGACTTTTATACTACGCTTGCGTTGTGCTCCGGGTCCCTGGGACTTCATGTGTATAATTTCACATCAACTGCCCTGGTTTATTTTATTTTATTTTTTTGGCTCACTTACGTTCTATATAGTTTTCTACTCACATCTCCCACAGCACAGCAAGTATCCAAAAGGGTTTTTATTCAGAATAGATTCAAAGTACATTTTAGTTTGTTACAGTTAGTAGTATTAACCTACATTTGTTGCCACTTTTAACCTTTGTATTATCCTTTGTGTCACAGGGACTTGTTCAGTGTATTGACTTTTCTACCACGCTTGCCCTATGCTCCGGGTCCCGGGGACCCTCACGTGTATAATCTCACGTCAACTGCCCTGCAGTATTTTGTTGTGTATTTTGTTATTTTATTCAAAATAGATTCGAGGTACATTTTAGTTTGTTACAGTTAGTATTTCCCTACATTTGTTGCCACTTTTAACCTTTGTATTATCCTTTGTGTCACAGGGACTTGTTCAGTGTATTGACTTTTCTACCACGCTTGCCCTATGTTCTGGGTGCCGGGGACCCTCACGTGTATAATCTCACGTCAACTGCCCTGCAGTATTTTGTTGTGTATTTTGTTATTTTATTCAAAATAGATTCAATGTACATTTTAGTTTGTTACAGTTAGTATTTCCCTACATTTGTTGCCACTTTTAACCTTTGTATTATCTTTTGTGTCACAGGGACTTGTTCAGTGTATTGACCCTACTACCACGCTTGCCCTATGTTCCGGGTCCCGGGGACCCTCACGTGTATAATCTCACGTCAACTGCCCTGCAGTATTTTGTTGTGTATTTTGTTATTTTATTCAAAATAGATTCAAGGTACATTTTAGTTTGTTACAGTTAGTATTTCCCTACATTTGTTGCCACTTTTAACCTTTGTATTATCCTTTGTGTCACAGGGACTTGTTCAGTGTATTGACTTTTCTACCACGCTTGCCCTATGTTCTGGGTGCCGGGGACCCTCACGTGTATAATCTCACTTCAACTGCCCTGCTGTATTTTGTTGTGTATTTTGTTATTTTATTCAAAATAGATTCAATGTACACTTTAGTTTATTTCAATTCATTTCATTCAGTTCATTGTTGTCTTTGCAGGCCGCGACTCCCGACACACGTCCTTGTGTCCGCCGCTTGTTTTCTTTTTCTTATTTTTTTTTTTTTTCTTTGCAGCGTTACGTCGACACGCAACCCGGCGCCGCTAACCACAACCCCAAGAGGCTACGGTCTCACGCATTCAGCGCAGTAGGCCTGCGTGCAGCTCCCACAGATGTATCTCTCGCAGCAGCCGCACACAGTGTGTGTTTTGCGATCCGTGGGCTTTGGACAAAGCTGACACCTCTTCCTCTTGCCGGGCACTCGCTGCGCTCTCGGTTGAGCTTCGGCACCCTCATCGCCGTCGCCGTCTCGATTCTCTCGACCTCGCCGAACGCCAGCTCCAGCCGCCGCAGACCTCGCCGCTTCCACGGACCTCGCCGCCACGGCTTTGACGAGCGCGGCGGAGGCCTCCGTGCGAGGCAGATGCCGTCGTCTCTCGATGAGCGGAGTCACAAGTGCCCTTCCCAGCTGTTCGAGAAACGCCCTCCTCCTGTTGAGCTTGCCGCGCATCCACTCGGGCCTGAGCTCTCGCCACAGCACAAAGGCGTTGTAGGCGGACACGTCGAGGATGTTGTGGAACAAGGCGACGGGCCAGCGTGGGGTCTCTGCGGCAGCTGTATGCGTGCCGACGAGCTTGTCCAGGTTGTCCACGCCGCCCTTGGTGCGGTTGTAGTGGAGGATGATGTCGGGTTTGGCCTGCCTGTCGGCGCTCACCCGCTCGTCGCCCGTGTGCAGCGTGCTCAGCAGCACCACGTTCCTGTGCTTCTTGGGCACGTAGGACACCAGAGCGGCGGTGGCCGTGAAGGCAAACTTGGACGAAAAGACAGCACGGCCCTTGGTGGCGAGCAACGCCCCCGGCAGCTCGGGCTTGTTTTTGCGCATCGTGCCCACCACAGTGAGGCGCCTCTCGGCGAGCAGCCGCTGGGCCAGCGCGTAGGAGGTGAAAAAGTTGTCGCACGTCACGTTGCGTGGGCCCATCAGGCCCTCGGTCACGTCCAGCAACACGCGGGAGCCCAGATTCCTCTCGGGTGTGCCGCTCACCGACTTGCCCGTGTAGAGCTGCATGTTCCACGCGTAGCTGGAGCGTGCGTCGCAGGCCACCCACGACTTGAGTCCGTACCGGGCGGGCTTGCTGGGCATGTACTGGCGGAAGGTGCATCGACCTGGGGAAAGGTTTAAAAATGTCCTCATAAGCACACAGACACAGACACACAGACACAGATACACACACACACAGATACACACAGACACAGACACCCACACACACACACACACACACACACACATCCACTCACAGACACACACACACACACACACACACACACACACACACACACACACACACACACACACAGACAGACACACACACAAAATGACAACTGGAGCAATGAGTACAACAGTAAGAAGACCACACGCCGCAAAGACACCCACCTCGAAAGGGCACCAGCTGCTCGTCCCACAGTCACGTCGGGGCCGGGTCGTAGAGGCGAGGCAGCCGGCGGCCCACGCGTCCCACACGTCTCGTCACGGCCGCCAGTTTGTCTGAGGCTAGTCTTTCGGCTCTCGACTCGCGGTCGTCGAAGCGCAGCAGTCGCGAGTACAAGTGGAACCGTTTGACCGTCGTGGCGCGGAAAATGGCCCTGCCGCTCTCCTCGTGCCACAGGCTCTCCAAGGCCTCGTTGCGGGACCTGTACACGCCCGCGAGGATCAGAAGCCCGAAGTAGGCTCGCAGGTCCGTGGCGTCCATCGCTTTCCACTCGCCGGCTTCGCCGTATCGCCTGCGGCCCTCGAGGTTGGTCGCAGCCAGTACTGTTTTCTCTATTCGCTGCGTGACAAACAGCTGGAACGCAGAGAGTATGTCGCGGACGCGCTCCTGGGCGTACTCTGTAGGTCCCCGGCTTGGCGGTAGCAGAGCGGAAGCAGAAGCGCGTTGTTGGCCGTCTCGGTCCTGTCGGCCTCGGCCTTGTTCGTCTGTGTCTTTTTCGGTGGCACGGCGATGAGCTCGGCGGCCACTGGGGTGAAACGTTTTCGAGGACCATTCGATTTTGCCGTCTTTTGACAAAAACACTTCCTCGTCGCCATCCTCGACGAACTCCTCGCTTTCACTAGCCCGGTCTTGTCTACCCCGACTTCTCTAACCTCATCGTACTCCTCGCTTTCACTAGCCCGGTCTACTCTAGCCCGGTCTTGTCTAACCTCATTGTACTCCTCGCTTTCACTAGCCCCGTCTTGTCTAACTTCATCGTACTCCTCGCTTTCACTAGCCCCGTCTTGTCTAACCTCATCGTACTCCTCGCTTTCACTAGCCCCGTCTTGTCTAACCTCATCGTACTCCTCGCTTTCACTAGCCCCGTCTTGTCTAACCTCATCGTACTCCTCGCTTTCACTAGCCCCGTCTTGTCTACCCCGGTCTTGTCTAACCTCATCGTACTCCTCGCTTTCACTAGCCCGGTCTTGTCTACCCCGGTCTTCTCTAACCTCATCGTAGTCCTCGCTTTCACTACCCCGTCTACTCTAGCCCGGTCTTGTCTAACCTCATCGTACTCCTCGCTTTCACTACACTCTCCTCCCTCTTCCCCCTCTTCCTCTTCACCCTCCTCCTCTTCGTCTTCTTCTTCTTCTTCTTCTTCATCATCATCTTCATATTCTTCTTCTGGCCTTTGTTGCCCATTTTTTCCACGTTCTCCTCCTTGTTCAACTTCAACGTTGTCTTGGCCTCGGTCATTGTCGTCTTCTCCTTCGCTGTCGTCGCAGCAATGGTCCAGTTCTCGGTCCTCTTGTACTTTGTCTTCTTCTCGCACGTGCACATCGGCGGGGACATTGCGAGCGGGCCCGCTGACGATAACCCGATGCAGCTTCAATTCCAGAGTCAAACGACGGGCCATGCTGACGTCGCACCAGTGCACAGGTCCAAAACAATACAACGTAAGATGACAACAACAACGAGATGGGACAAATGTGTCTGCAGTTTATACTGTTAATATATATATGTATGTGTGTGTGTGTGTGTGTGTGTGTGTGTGTGTGTGTGTGTGTGTGTGTGTGTGTGTGTGTGTGTGTAAAAAAATATTTAGTAGACCGAGGTCAAGCATTTAGTTTTGTTTTAATTTTATTTCCACCTTTCATACAATACAACACAAAATACAAACGAACGGAATTCTGGCCCGGGTCTCAGAGACGCGAAGGCCGAGGCCACGGAAGTAGAGATACGCAGTCGAATGCAGGACGGGTCCCAGAGACCCCGAAGGCTGAGGCGGCAGTAGAAGGGTAATACATTCAAATACAGGACGGGTCCCAGGGACCTGAGGGCCGATGCCGCTGTAGTGGAAAAATACTTTTGAATACTGGCCCGGGTCCCAGAGACCCAAAGGGCCAGGTCCAACGTAGTAGACGTGACATGAATTGAAACCAACGTGGGTCCCTGGGAACCGAATGCCAATGCGAAAAGTCAAATAAACTGAACGTGTCCCTGTGACCCGATGGACAACACAATGATTATACTGTCAACATGTCTGTGTGTGTGTGTGTTTGTGTGTGTGTGTGTGTGTGTGTGTGTGTTTGTGTTTGTGTTTGAGTTTGTGTGTGTGTGTGTGTGTAATAAAAATATTTAGTAGACATAGGTCAAGCATTTGGTTTTGATTTTAATTTTATTTCCCTGTCATACAGTAAAACATAAAATACAATCAACCCAAAGGCCGGCAGAAGGGATACGCAGTCAAATGCAGGACGGGTCCCAGAGACCCCAAGGCTGGGGCGGCAGTAGAAGTGTAATACATTCAAATACAGGACGGGTCCCAGGGACCTGAGGGCCGATGCCGCTGTAGTGGAAAAATACTTTTGAATACTGGCCCGGGTCCCAGAGACCCGAATGGCCAGGTCCACCGTAGTAGACGTGACATGAATTGAAACCAACGTGGGTCCCAGGGAACCAAATGCCAATGCAAAAAGTCAAACAAACTGAACGTGTCCCTGTGACCCGATGGCCAACACAATGGTTATACTGTAAATATGTCTGTGTGTGTGTGTGTGTGTGTGTGTGTGTGTGTGTGTGTGTGTGTGTGTGATAAAAATATTTAGTAGACATAGGTCAAGCATTTGGTTTTGATTTTAATTTTATTTCCCCCTGTCATACAATACAACATAAAATACATTCGACCCAAAGGCCGCGGCAGTAGAGTACGCAGTCGAATGCAGGACGGGTCCCAGAGACCCGAAGGCTGAGGCAGCAGTAGAAGTAAAATACATTCAAATACAGGATGGGTCCCAGGGACCTGAGGGCCGATGCTGCTGTAGTGGAAAAAACTTTTTGAATACTGGCCCGTCCCAGAGACCCAAAGGGCCAGGTCCACCGTAGAGAATTGAAACCAACGTGGGTCCCTGGGGAACCGAATGCCAATGCATGAAGTCAAATAAACTGAACGTGTCCCTGTGACCCGATGGACAACACAATGATTATACTGTCAACATGTCTGTGTGTGTGTGTGTGTTGTGTGTGTGTGTGTGTGTTGTGTTTGTGTTTGAGTGATAAAAATATTTAGTAGACATAGGTCAAGCATTTGGTTTTGATTTTAATTTTATTTCCCCTGTCATACAGTAAAACATAAAATACAATCAACCCAAAGGCGGCAGAAGGGATACGCAGTCAAATGCAGGGCGGGTCCCAGGACCCCAAGGCTGGGTCCCAGAGACCCCAAGGCTGAAGCGGCAGTAGAAGTGTAATACATTCAAATACAGGACGGGTCCCAGGGACCTGAGGGCCGATGCTGCTGTAGTGGAAAAATACTTTTGAATACTGGCCCGGGTCCCAGAGACCCGAATGGCCAGGTCCACCGTAGTAGACGTGACATGAATTGAAACCAACGTGGGTCCCAGGGGAACCAAATGCCAATGCAAAAAGTCAAATAAACTGAACGTGTCCCTGTGACCCGATGGCAACACAATGGTTATACTGTAAATATGTCTGTGTGTGTGTGTGTGTGTGTGTGTGTGTGTGTGTGTGTGTGTGTGTGTGATAAAAATATTTAGTAGACATAGGTCAAGCATTTGGTTTTGATTTTAATTTTATTTCCCCCTGTCATACAATACAACATAAAATACATTCGACCCCAAAGGCCGCGGCAGTAGAATACGCAGTCGAATGCAGGACGGGTCCCAGAGACCCCAAGGCTGAGGCAGCAGTAGAAGTAAATACATTCAAATACAGGATGGGTCCCAGGGACCTGAGGGCCGATGCTGCTGTAGTGGAAAAAACTTTTTGAATACTGGCCGGGTCCCAGAGACCCAAAGGGCCAGGTCCAAGTCCACCATAGTAGACGTGACCCGATGGACATGAAAAAAACCAACGTGGGTCCTGGGGACTCGTATGCCAATGCATGAGGTAAAATAAACTGAACGTGTCCCTGTGACCCGATGGCCAACACAAGGGTTATACTGTCAACATGTCTGTCTGTGTGTGTGTGTGTGTGTGTGTGTGTGTGTGTGTGTGTGTGTGTGTGTGTGTATGATAAATATATTTAGTAGACCGAGGTCAAGCATTTGGTTTTGATTTTAATTTTATTTCCCCTTGTTATAGAGTACAACATAAAATACAATCGACCCAAAGGCCGCGGCAGTAGAGATACACAGTCTAATGCAGGATGGGTCCCATAGACCTGAAGGCTGAAGTGGCAGTAGAAGTATAATACATTCAAAGACAAGACGGGTCCCAGGGACCTGAGGGCCGACGCCGCTGTAGTGGAAGAATGCTTTTGAAAACTGGCCTGGGTCCCAGAGACCCGAAGGGCCAGGTCCACCGTAGTAGACGTGACATGAATTGAAACCAACGTGGGTCCCAGGGAACTGAATGCCAATGCATAAAGTCAAACAAACTGAACTTGTCCCTGTCACCCAATGGACAACACAATGGTTATACTGTAAATATGTGTGTGTGTGTGTGTGTGTGTGTGTGTGTGTGTGTGTGTGTGTGTGTGTGTGTGTGTGTGTGTGTGTGTGTGTTGTGTGTGTGATAAATATATTTATTAGACATAGGTCAAGCATTTGGTTTTGATTTTAATTTTATTTCCCCCTGTCATACAGTAAAACATAAAATACAATCAACCCAAAGGCCGCGGCAGAAGGGATACGCAGTCAAATGCAGGACGGGTCCCAGAGACCCCAAGGCTGGGGCGGCAGTAGAAGTGTAATACATTCAAATACAGGACGGGTCCCAGGGACCTGAGGGACCAGGGACCTGAGGGCCGATGATGCTGTGTTAGAAAAATACTTTTGAATACTGGCCCGGGTCCCAGAGACCCGAATGGCCAGGTCCACCGTAGTAGACGTGACATGAATTGAAACCAACGTGGGTCCCAGGGAACCAAATGCCAATGCAAAAAGTCAAACAAACTGAACGTGTCCCTGTGACCCGATGGCCAACACAATGGTTATACTGTAAATATGTCTGTGTGTGTGTGTGTGTGTGTGTGTGTGTGTGTGTGTGTGTGTGTGATAAAAATATTTAGTAGACATAGGTCAAGCATTTGGTTTTGATTTTAATTTTATTTCCCCCTGTCATACAGTACAACATAAAATACAATCGACCCAAGGGTCGCGGCAGAAGAGATACGCAGTCGAATGCAGGACGCGTCCCAGAGACCCGAAGGCTGAGGCGGCAGTAGAAGTGTAATACATTCAAATACAGGACGGGTCCCAGGGACCTGAGGGTCGATGCCGCTGTAGTGGAAAAATACTTTCGAATACTGGCCGGGTCCCAGAGACCCAAAGGGCCAGGTCCACTGTAGTAGACGTGACATGAAATGAAACCAACGTGGGTCCTGGGGACTCATATGCCAATGCATGAGGTAAAATAAACTGAATGTGTCCCTGTGACCCGATGGCCAACACAAGGGTTATACTGTCAACATGTCTGTCTGTGTGTGTGTGTGTGTGTGTGTGTGTGTGTGTGTGTGTGTGTGTGTGTGTGTGATAAAAATATATTTAGTAGACCGAGGTCAAGCATTTGGTTTTGATTTTAATTTTATTTCCCCTTGTTATAGAGTACAACATAAAATACAATCAACCCAAAGGCCGCGGCAGTGTACAGAAAGACGTGACATGAATGAAACCAACGTGGGTCACTGGGAACCAAATGCCAATGCAAAAAGTCAAATAAACTGAACGTGTCCCTGTGACCCGATGGACAACACAAGGGTTATACTGTCAACATGTCTGTCTGTGTGTGTGTGTGTGTGTGTGTGTGTGTGTGTGTGTGTGTGTGTGTGTTTGTGTGTATGATAAATATATTTAGTAGACCGAGGTCAAGCATTTGGTTTTGATTTTAATTTTATTTCCCCTTGTTATAGAGTACAACATAAAATACAATCAACCCAAAGGCCGCGGCAGTAGAAGTACAGAAAGACGTGACATGAATGAAACCAACGTGGGTCACTGGGAACCAAATGCCAATGCAAAAAGTCAAATAAACTGAAACAAACTGCGTGTCCCTGTGACCCGATGGACAACACAATGGTTATACTGTAAATATGTCATGTCAGAAACCAACGTGGGTCACTGGGAACCAAATGCCAATGCAAAAGTCAAATAAACTGAACGTGTCCCTGTGACCCGATGGACAACACAATGGTTATACTGTCAACATGTCTGTCTGTGTGTGTGTGTGTGTGTGTGTGTGTGTGTGTGTGTGTGTGTGTGTGTGTGTGTGTGTGTGTGTGAAAATATATTTAGTAGACCGAGGTCAAGCATTTGTTTTGATTTTAATTTTATTTCCCCTGTTATACAGTACAACATAAAATACAATCAACCCAAGGCCGCGGCAGTAGATACGCAGTCTAATGCAGGATGGGTCCCAGAGACCCGAAGGCTGAAGTGGCAGTAGAAGTATAATACATTCAAAGACAAGGACGGGTCCCAGGGACCTGAGGGCCGATGCCGCTGTAGTGGAAAAATACTTTTGAAAACTGGCCTGGGTCCCAGAGACCCGAAGGGCCAGGTCCACCTGTAGTAGACGTGACATGAATTGAAACCAACGTGGGTCCCAGGGAACTGAATGCCAATGCATAAAGTCAAACAAACTGAACTGTCCCTGTGACCCGATGGACAACACAATGGTTATACTGTAAATATGTGTGTGTGTGTGTGTGTGTGTGTGTGTGTGTGTGTGTGTGTGTGTGTGTGTGTAAATATATTTAGTAGACATAGGTCAAGCATTTGGTTTTGATTTTAATTTTATTTCCCCCTGTCATACAGTACAACATAAAATACAATCAACCCAAAGGCAAGCGGCAGTAAGATACGCAGTCAAATGCAGGATTTCCCAGAGACCCCAAGGCTGAGGCGGCAGTAGAAGTGTAATACATTCAAATACAGGAAAGGTCCCAGGGACCTGAGGGCCGATGCTGTGTGGAAAAAAATACTTTTGAATACTGGCCGGGTCCCAGAGACCCGAATGGCCAGGTCCACCGTAGTAGACGTGACATGAATTGAAACCAACGTGGGTCCCAGGGAACCGAATGCCAATGCAAAAAGTCAAACAAACTGAACGTGTCCCTGTGACCCGATGGCCAACACAATGGTTATACTGTAAATATGTCTGTGTGTGTGTGTGTGTGTGTGTGTGTGTGTGTGTGTAAAAATATTTAGTAGACATAGGTCAAGCATTTGGTTTTGATTTTAATTTTATTTCCCCCTGTCATACAGTACAACATAAAATACAATCGACCCAAAGGCCGCGGCAGAAGAGATACGCAGTCGAATGCAGGACGGGTCCCAGAGACCCTAAGGCTGAGGCGGCAGTAGAAGTGTAATACATTCAAATACAGGACGGGTCCCAGGGACCTGAGGGGGCCGATGCCGCTGTAGTGGAAAAATACTTTTGAATACTGGCCGGGTCCCAGAGACCCAAAGGGCCAGGTCCACTGTAGTAGGCGTGACATGAAATGAAACCAACGTGGGTCCTGGGGACTCGTATGCCAATGCATGAGGTAAAATAAACTGAATGTGTCCCTGTGACCCGATGGCAACACAAAGGTTATACTGTCAACATGTCTGTCTGTGTGTGTGTGTGTGTGTGTGTGTGTGTGTGTGTGTGTGTGTGTGTGTGTGTGTGTGTGTGTGTGTGTGTGATGTGTGAAATATATTTAGTAGACCGAGGTCAAGCATTTGGTTTTGATTTTAATTTTATTTCCCCTGTTATACAGTACAACATAAAATACAATCAACCCAAAGGCATGCGGCAGTAGAGATAGAAATACGTAGTGACATGAATGAAACCAACGTGGGTCCTGGGACCAAATGCCAATGCAAAAGTCAAATAAACTGAACGTGTCCCTGTGACCCGATGGACCAACAAAGGGGTTATACTGTCAACATGTCTGTCTGTGTGTGTGTGTGTGTGTGTGTGTGTGTGTGTGTTGTGTGTGTTTGTGTGTGTGATAAATATATTTAGTAGACCGAGGTCCCAGGGTTTTGATTTTAATTTTATTTCCCCCTTGTTATAGAGTACAACATAAAATACAATCAACCCAAAGGCCGCGGCAGTACCGCTGTAGTGGAAAAACGTGACATTTGAATACCAACAAAGGGTCCTGGGAACCAAATGCCAATGCAAAAAGTCAAATAAACTGAAAACGTGTCCCTGTGACCCGATGGACCACAATGGTAGGCGTGACATGAATTGAAACCAACGTGGGTCCCTGGGAACCAAATGCCAATGCAAAAAGTCAAATAAACTGAACGTGTCCCTGTGACCCGATGGACAACACAAGGGTTATACTGTCAACATGTCTGTCTGTGTGTGTGTGTGTGTGTGTGTGTGTGTGTGTGTGTGTGTGTGTGTGTGTGTGTTTGTGTGTGTGATGAATATATTTAGTAGACCGAGGTCAAGCATTTGGTTTTGATTTTAATTTTATTTCCCCCTGTTATACAGTACAACATAAAATACAATCAACCCAAAGGCCGCGGCAGTAGAGATACGCAGTCTAATGCAGGATGGGTCCCAGAGACCCGAAGGCTGAAGTGGCAGTAGAAGTGTAATACATTCAAAGACAAGGATGGGTCCCAGGGACCTGAGGGCCCGATGCTGCTGTAGTGGAAAAATCTTTTGAATACTGGCCGGTCCCAGAGACCCGAAGGGCCAGGTCCACCGTAGTAGACGTGACATGAATTGAAACCAACGTGGGTCCCAGGGAACCAATGCCAATGCATGCAAAAAGTCAAATAAACTGAACTTGTCCCCCTTTGACCCATTGTGTTGTGGACAAGTTCAACAAATGGTTATACTGTAAATGTGTGTGTGTGTGTGTGTGTGTGTGTGTGTGTGTGTTTGTGTGTGTGTGTGTTTGTGTGATAAATATATTTAGTAGACCGAGGTCAAGCATTTGGTTTTGATTTTAATTTTATTTCCCCCTTCATACAATACAACATGAAAATACAATCGACCCAAAGGCCGCTGGCATAGACTCAAATGGTCCCAGGGACCTGAAGGCATTCAAATACAGATAGGGACCTGAGGGCCGATGCCGCTGTAGTGGAAAAAAATGCTTTTTGAATACTGGCCCAGGGTCCCAGAGACCCAAAGGGCCAGGTCCACTGTAGTAGACGTGACATGAATTGAAACCAACGTGGGTCCCTGGGACCGAATGCCAATGCATAAAGTCAAATAAACTGAATGTGTCCCTGTGACCCGATGGACAACACAATGGTTATACTGTAAATATTTCTGTGTGTGTGTGTGTGTGTGTGTGTGTGTGTGTGTGTGTGTGTGTGTGTGTGATAAAAATATTTAGTAGACATAGGTCAAGCATTTGGTTTTGATTTTAATTTTATTTCCCCCTGTCATACTGTACAACATAAAATACAATCGACCCAAAGGCTGCGGCAGTACAGATACGCAGTCTAATGCAGGACGGGTCCCAGAGACCCTAAGCATGAAGTGGCAGTAGAAGTGTAATACATTCAAATACAGGACGGGTCCCTGGGACCTGAGGGCCGATGCTGCTGTAGTGGAAAAATACTTTTGAATACTGGCCGGGTCCCAGAGACCCAATGGCCAGGTCCACCATAGTAGGCGTGACATGAAATGAAACCAACGTGGGTCCTGTGACCAATGGCCATGTGCTGAAGTGTGCAGTGGAAATATATTTAGTAGACCGAGGTCCCATTTGGGATTTTAGGGCCGATACAACATAAAATACCGCTGTAAAAAAACTTTTGAATACTGAAGTGGCAGCCCAAAGACAGGATCCCAGGGACCCGAGGGGATGCCAGTGGAAAAATCTTTTGAATACCGCCCGGTCTCAGAAAGGTCCACCGTAGTAGACGTGACATGAGTTGAAATCAACGTGGGTCCCTGGGAACCAAATACCAATGCAAAAAAAGTCAAATAAACTGAATGTGTCCCTGTGACCCGATGGACAACACAATGGTTATACTGTAAATATGTGTGTGTGTGTGTGTGTGTGTGTGTGTGTGTGTGTGTGTGTGTGTGTGTGTGATAAATATATTTAGTAGACCAAGGTCAAGCATTTGGTTTTGATTTTAATTTTATTTCCCCCTGTCATACAATACAACATAAAATACAATCGACCCAAAGGCCGCGGCAGTAGAGATACGCAGTCTAATGCAGGACGGGTCCCAGAGACCCGAAGGCTGAGGCGGCAGTAGAAGTGAAATACATTCAAATACAGGATGGGTCCCAGGGACCTGAAGGGCCGATGCTGCTGTAGTAGAAAAAACTTTTGAATACTGGCCCGGGTCCCAAAGACCCGAAGGGCCAGGTCCACCATAGTACGTGACATGAATTGAAACCAACGTGGGTCCCGGGGACTCATATGCCAATGCATAATGTCAAATGAACTGAACGTGTCCCTGTGACCCAATGGCCAACACAAGGGTTATACTGTCAACATTTCTGTCTGTGTCTGTGTGTGTGTGTGTGTGTGTGTGTTGTGTGTGTGTGTGTGTATATTTAGTAGTGAGGTCAAATATATTTTAGTAGACCGAGGTCAAGCATTTGGTTTTTATTTTAATTTTATTTCCCCCTGTCATACAGTACAACATAAAATACAGTCAACCCAAAGGCCGTGGCAGTAGAGATACGCAGTCTAATGCAGGACGGGTCCCAGACCCAAAGGCTGAAGTGGCAGTAGAAATGTAATACATTCAAAGACAGGACGGGTCCCAGGGACCCGAGGGCCGATGCAGTGGAAAAATACTTTTGAATACCGCCCGGTCCCAGAGACCCGAAGGGGCCAGGTCCACCAAGTAGGTGACATGAATTGAAATAACGTGGGTCCCTGGGAACCAAATGCCAATGCAAAAAGTCAAATAAACTGAATGTGTCCCTGTGACCGATGGACAACACAATGGTTATACTGTAAATATGTCTGTGTGTGTGTGTGTGTGTGTGTGTGTGTGTGTGTGTGTGTGTGTGTGTGTGTGTGTAAATATATTTAGTAGACCAAGGTCAAGGATTTGGTTTTGATTTTAATTTATTTCCCCTGTCATACAATACAACATAAAATACATTCGACCCAAAGGCCGCGGCAGTAGAGGTACGCAGCAGTCGAATGCAGGACGGGTCCCAGAGACCCGAAGGCTGAGGCGGCAGTAGAAATGAAATACATTCAAATACAGGATGGGTCCCAGGGACCTGAAGGCCGATGCTGCTGTAGTAGAAAAAACTTTTGAATACTGGCCCGGGTCCCAAAGACCCGAAGGGCCAGGTCCACCATAGTAGGCGTGACATGAATTGAAACCAACGTGGGTCCCGGGACTCGTATGCCAATGCATAATGTCAAATGAACTGAACGTGTCCCTGTGACCCAATGGCCAACACAAGGGTTATACTGTCAACATTTCTGTCTGTGTCTGTGTGTGTGTGTGTGTGTGTGTGTGTGTGTGTGTTGTGTGTGTGTGATAAATATATTTAGTAGACCGAGGTCAAGCATTTGGTTTTTATTTTAATTTTATTTCCCCCTGTCATACAATACAACATAAAATACATCAACCCAAAGGCCGTGGCAGTAGAGATACGCAGTCTAATGCAGGAGGGTCCCAGAGACCCAAAGGCTGAAGTGGCAGTAGAAATGTAATACATTCAAAGACAGGACGGGTCCCAGGGACCCGAGGGCCGAGCTGTAGTGGAAAAAATGTTTTGAATACATCCCAGAGACCCGAATGGGCCAGGTCCACCGTAGTAGACGTGACATGAATTGAAACCAACGTGGGTCCCTGGGAACCAAATGCCAATGCAAAAAAGTCAAATAAACTGAATGTGTCCCTGTGACCCGATGGACAACACAATGGTTATACTGTAAATATGTCTGTGTGTGTGTGTGTCTGTGTGTGTGTGTGTGTGTGTGTGTGTGTGTGTGTGTGATAAATATATTTAGTAGACCGAGGTCAAGGATTTGGTTTTGATTTTAATTATATTTCCCCCTGTCATACAATACAACATAAAATACATTCGACCCAAAGGCCGGCAGTAGAGTACGCAGTCGAATGCAGGACGGGTCCCAGAGACCCGAAGGCTGAGGCGGCAGTAGAAGTGAAATACATTCAAATACAGGATGGGTCCCAGGGACCTGAGGGCCGATGCTGCTGTAGTGGAAAAAACTTTTGAATACTGGCCGGGTCCCAGAGACCCAAGGGCCAGGTCCACCGTAGTAGACGCGTGACATGAATTGAAACCAACGTGGGTCCCTGGGAACCAAATGCCAATGCAAAAAGTCAAATAAACTGAATGTGTCCCTGTGACCCGATGGACAACACAATGGTTATACTGTCAAATGTAAATGTGTCTGTGTGTGTGTGTGTGTGTGTGTGTGTGTGTGTGTGTGTGTGTGATTAATATATTTAGTAGACCGAGGTAAAACATTTGGTTTAGATGTTCATATCATTTCCCCTTCATATACAATACAACATAAAATACATTCGACCCAAAGGTTGCCGCAGTAGATATACGCAGTCGAATGCAGGACACCACAGAGACCCGAAGGCTGAGGCGGCAGTAGAAGTGTAGTACATCCAAATTCAGCACGGGTCCCAGGGACCCGAGGGCCGCCGCTGCAAAAAAAAATCAAATAAGCTGAACGTGTCCCTGTGACCCGATGGACAACACAAGGGACTGTAAATATGTTTGTCTGTGTGTGACCTGGACAACACAATGTGTGTGTGTGTGTGTGTGTGTGTGTGTGTGTGTGTGTGTGTGTGTGTGTGTGA